>JAQGBT010002373.1:0-24524 GCA_034698585.1 Disparrhopalites patrizii
TCCGAAGGGTACCCTACAACATTAGGGAGGGTGGGGAACCCCCCTCAGTACGTAGTTCAACATATACATACCCTACTACTACTTTTCCAGCTTCGTCATTTCTGGCATGCGTTGAGCATCTGGAGGGCTGTGAAAAAATGAAATTGACTTTTTTTGGCATTCCCGCTGGATTTGTTTGCTGTAATTTTGCGGTCCCTCATAAGGGATCCTTTCCCCGTGGACTGGATTCCCTCTCTCGTTTTCACTCTTTTGGGTAGGAGGTTGACCCAATTGGACCAGACCCTGCATGGGAGTCTTGAGAGACCCAACTGCACTTTTTCCTTACTTTTTATTCCCTATTTCTCCCCCTTTTCATGAGTGTGTTTTGTGCACATGAGAGAGATTAAAGTTATTGCTGCTCTCTTAAAGCTTCCTCCGCTCCTTTCTCTTTCACTCCTTCCCTCTCGCTCTCTCACTCCTTTCTAGATCGCATACTTAAATAGAGGCTAAATAGTACAAGGGGAGAGAGTGGCGGTTCAACCTCCTCTGAAAGGCCATGTACATAGAAACGGGCGTCTTTTTACTACATTCTCACTCTCTCTCTTTCCCTCTCCCCCCCCCTCTCTCTCTCTCTGTCCCTCTTTCTCTCTCTCCTGCTCTTTCTTTGGCTTTCTCCCCTTCCACATATATCCTATTATTAGCCAAGTGATTCTCACACGCTTCACTTGGTCTCTCCGCCTCTCTTTTACTTTCTCCTTCCCAGTCTCCAATTCATTTCTCCCTCCTTCCCTCTCTCTCTCTCCCTCTCTCTCTCCTTCCCCGCAGTACTAAAACTCCCACTTTTTTATCCTTTTTTCATATACAATCCTTTTGTACCACTTTCTTGGCCACAAAACACAGGGAATGTCGAGAAAATGGCGATAGTGTAAAAGTTTCGCATCTCATTTCCTCCTCCATTGTACAAGAGTCATGAATTTCCCCCTCCTCCGCCCCTCCTTTTCATGTGCTTTCTTTATTGATGTTGACACATCTTTTTTTTTCTCCTCTTTCTGGCCAGGCTGCAAAAAAATGCCGGGAATTACATATTTTTTGAGCCCCTATAAAAATAGGGTTACAATGCTTGAAAACACTTCCAGATATTTGCTTCATAAAAAAAGGGATACATGGTGAGAATGTTGGGGAAGGACCATCACTTTTTTTGCAAAGAAAAGGAGAAAGAACGTCCCAAAGCGGGACATGTGGGAAATGAATGGTATAGAAATGCATGGGAATCGTAAAATGAAGAAGCATTTAAGAACATATCTTTCTCCCAAAATATTTCGTACACTTTTCTCCAGGGAATTTTAGGGAGAAATCAATCATTATGAGTGTTTTCCTAGGCAATTTTGCGACGCGGTCTGGTACAAATTTAATGCCGACCGCTCGGAGGATCGTTCTTGAAGATGTGTACTCGTTTAAGGATAACATGATTTGTCCGTTTTTGGATCCGCATGGATTCTTCAACAATTGGCCGCGACGTTTAGTCAAAATGTTAGTAAACAAGTAAATGCCAGTGTCGGCTAATTCATTTTTGGGAATTAATTCCTGGCAGGTGCGAATTGCAAGCAATTCTTCCGAATTAAAATAGTAGAAGAACATATTTCAAGCAATGTATGACATCCGAATCGGTGTTCGAATTCTAATCGGAATTATATTCCTATTTCTCAGTATTTTAATCGGAATTAGTAACCATATTTTTGTCAGAAAAATATTTTAATTGGAATTTATAATTACAAATACATTCGAAATTCGTATTCAAAATTGGACATTTGGATTCCGATACTTTATTGGTATTTGAAAATTCTTTCATTTTGTTTCAAATTTCCGCCTTCGGGCAAGTTGTTTTTACAAAATCAAGGTACTGCAACAATGATATTTTTAATTGGCAGTAATATAACCATTTGGTTCGTAAAAGTATCGATTTTTGCAAGATCAGAGTTGTGGAATCAATTTTGTGTATTGATTTTGCGTTTATTTTAAGCTAAAAATTATGCCAGATTGCATTAAAAACAAATTTTTAAGAGTATTAGAAAAGTATTTAAACACGTATTCATACATATGTCTGAATTGTATTGGAATTAGAATTTATATTTTAGATATCGGAAAATTAAAATTTTAGATATTTTGGATATCCGAAATACAAATTTAAATTTGTATTCACAATTAGGAAAAACACTTATTTTAATTCGAATTTCAATTCATATTTGGTCGGATGTCATTCCTTGATTTCAACACATTTAATTACAATCTTAATTATACGAATTGCAGCGAACCGAATTAAATATTACAAATAATTGCAAGTTGCAATGGAATTTTAATTACGGATTACATCATCCGTGATTCAAATGAGTAATCCCGGGGTTGAAATGCGGGACGGATTGACATCAACCTTCCCATAAGTGCCAGTTTCGAGTGAATGTCAGTACATAAAGAGTGAATGTCAGCAACTGCGGACCAAAAAAGGCCAGCAAGGAGTGAGTGCTATTAACTGCTGCAAAGTGGAATTTCAGGGGAGAAATTGGCGGTAATTGGGAAAAGGCCAATATTGAGCTCCGAGTGCGGGATGGCTGCGAAATTGAAGGGAAGAAGTGGATTTGCGGAAGGAAAGATGAAATAGACTGGGATGGTGAGTGCAGATGCTATAGGCGACATATGGACGTTGAGAATGATTGAAAAAGAGGGAAAGAAATGAACTGACCGACGACATTGAGATGCACGTAATGACTAATATGAGGCGTCGTGGAGACTTGACACTCGTAGATGCCGGAATCCCGGTGCTGAGGATACTTTATCATCAGTGTGTAATCTTCCGTGTTGGCAATGTGAAGTGCTCGGAAGCGTTGGTCCGTCGTGTACGTGTACCTCCCCACTGTGAGTAGATGAATGTCCCGATGTCGGACCCATGATACCTGCAACAGAAATCAAACCATTTCTCAACATGTACATTCAAAATACACATTTCCTCTCCTCCATCCTTCCTCTCCTCTTTCTCCCTCCCACAAATTCCCCTTCACTTTTTTTACACAATTTATTACTCTTTCCACCTTTTCCCCTCTCCCTTTTCATTTTTTCCCTCACTCCGACTCATGCCAGAAGGCCTTTATAGTCCTTTTTTCTCTCTATCCCAAAAATTCTTTTTCTCATCTCACAACTTTCTACGGCCAATTTCTTGGAAATTCTCCCCCCTCCTCCACGAATACTTTCTTTTTCTCCAGCCCCGTCGTCTCCTTTGTCTTGTACACATGTAGTTTGCTTTCTCCTCAAAGAAACCTTCTGTTTTTCTCAAAAGGAGTCACTCTTTTTTGGCCGCATTGATTTTTCCGCGCAAAGCTTTGCCGCCTTTCTTCCCGGGGATTCCTTTGGATTCTTTGAGGGACTTTTCCCTTTTTTGGAAAATTTCCCTCGCTTTAAAAGTCCAGGGAATTTCTTTTTAAAAAACTCCGAATAAAGTCTCCGTCAACTTTTTCCCAACTTTCCTGGACAATATTCGACTTACATTTACACTTACATTTTACATGCGGAAAAGCTCCCCAAGTATTAGGGCCAAATTTTGGCCCCTTTTAATGCCTTGGGTTTTCCAAGTATTTCGTCATCAAAAATCGGCTTCAATATTTCTTGGCTTACTTTGTATCCACAAATACATTTTTGCAGAAAGCAAAAATTAGTTATTTTACTCTATACATGCATTACTGTAATCCCGTTTTTTTTCTCCAAAGGTTAACCTTTTTCCAGGAATATTACTCAGCGACTCAGCGCGTGTACATATGTATAAGGAAATGGTTTATATATATATTTACATGCATAAATCCTCCCGACATCCTCCTCTTTTATTTTCGGAAGGTGCCAATGTCTGGAGCCTGCACGCCTATAATAAATTCCCCGTGAAGGTCACAAGAAAAAATGTTCATCTCTCCCCATACCTCCAGGTCTCTCACGAGATCACTCTTACGAGGAAGTAATAATTTCCAGAGGAAATCTCCACTCTCTCGTCCTACAAATCAGTACATGGACGTGAGCAAAGGGGATGAAAAAGAGGGAGAAAAGAGGAGACGGCGAAGGATGTGCCTTGAGCTGGTCCAAAGGAAAATTTATAGGTTGAAAGAGTTAATTTTGATGGCTCTCTAATAAATGGGCGACATCTGGCCCGGGCAATAAAATTTGTGGGAGGGAACAATTTCTTTCTCTCTCTCTTTCCCTTGGAGACACTGTATGTACATAGTCATGGGGAAAAATGATTAAAAATTGGGTCAATCGGCCATATCAAGTGAAATGAGCCATGAGGAGATGCGAAGGGGAGGGAGGAAGGGCCGTCGTCCTCCGACTTTCCAACACTTCCTCCGTCCCTCCATTCCATTTCTGTCCCGAAATGAGCTTATAAATTCCTGGAAGGCTCATTATCAGAGTGTGATTGCTTTAATTGTCAAATGAAGCGATGGGGGAGAATGAGGATGGAGAGAATCATAAAATCACACACGCCATGACTTTCTCTCCTGCTCGTCCTCCTCGTCCTCCCTTCACTCACAAGCATACATTTCCCCTCCAAAACCTCCGGCTCTCCCTCTCCTAGCCCACTGCATGAAAATATTGCTTTCACTTTTTATCAAGCAGCTCAAAATGTTATGGCTCCTTTTTTCCCCTCTTTCACACTCTAATTTTTTTGGGGCCACCCGCCATAAAAAGCACTAATGAAGACAGGAAATGACTGAGGAGGAGGAGCGGAAGTGAGTTAAAAAGGGAGAAATATATTTTTGAATGAACCTAAACGTGAGGGAGTAGGAAAGAGGAAATGTCGAAGCCACACCCCGATGTACAATTAATGAAGGCATTACGGCGGGATGCATGGGCTTTGCTGGCAGGCAAAGCCGTTTGGTTACGACACGAATTCTATTGGTACGGGCGAATTATTATATTCCTCCTTTGTCTCCTTCCCTTTAATATTTCCCCACAGTCTGGTTTTGTATTCCCTTTGTAGTAATTTATTTTTATTTTCCCTCCCGTTTTTACTAGTTTCTCTCTTCCAGAGCGCATTTTCTTTGATTTCCCCTTTTTCTCCTTCCCACTTTCAATGTTCAATGTCATGTTCTTCTATCCCGGCATTCCCTGCGACTTCCGCCTAGTCGAATTTCCCCTTTGCGACTTCCAGCTTTTGTGTCTGCTTACAATGATTGTATTTTTATGCAAAGCTTTTCCAGGGTGGAGGATTGAATAATTTTATTTTTTCGCTCCGTTATTTGGAAGCATTGATGTCTTTGAAGGAGTTTCTTCCACCCACTTCCGCTCCCTTTCCCTCGCATTGTTTCCGAATCTCTTCCTCCCCCAAATTCCCACTCGAGCTGGAGTCACGCCGTTTTTTGTTCATTCCTGCACTCTAACCACAAATCATCCACGGAAATCCAGTCTTTTCCCTTCCCTTTCCCTCCCTCGCTCCTCTCTCTATGCTCTTTTGTGTCTCTGTCTCTCTTGGGAAGCGGGAGTGAGCTCTCTGCATGCATTTGTCGCACAATCATTCGCTCCATTTGTGTGCGGGCCTTGGCTTGTGTATGAATAGTAATAAGTATCGGAGACACAAGCCGAGTAAAGCCTCTCTAAATAATGGCATTCTCCTGGGAAAGACACCAACATTGGAAGTAAATGCATCTCCGCTCGTCCCTCACAATTGCCATTCAATCCTCTGTCCTAAATTATCTACCGCTTTCTCCTACTTCCACTGCCCCAAAAGGGGAATGCATTTTTTATGTACTTTCGCTCAGCAAAAGCAATTAGGCGGGTACACTTTATTGCTGTGATGGCTATGAAAATATGTTTACTCAGCTGCACTTATTTAATTAGTTGCGCCGATAAGCTACTAAATTACCTGATAATTACCCGACAATATCTGGGTTTCCTATTTCTGTGTGGGCAAAACTTCGTTTAGATCTCTGTTTCCCTCTCACTTTGGACGGAAACAGCGAGGAAACACATCTCTCAGAACGAAACTAGATATAGACACAAATGTGTCAAATGCGATTAGAACTGATCAAAATGCCAGAGAAAAATGCATATTACCGAGACGAGACAGTGAGTGAAATGCCAATGGATGTTGCTCCAAATATGTTCAACAATGCCAAAATTCTCTCACTCCAAGAGTAGCAAGAAGAGTGGAGAGAGAGAGAAATTATGTTCGATGGAAGGAGCCAAGGGTAGTGGTGAAAGCTGAAGGTACATAAATGGAAAAGCATTTTTGTGCAAAAAGGAATTCCTCGCTCTTTCAGGCCACTTTCACTGCATGGAAGCTACTTATTTCGATCCAAAAAGGCGCGTCTGTGTAGGTACATCGTATTGCGTGTAGACAAGTCTCTTTGGAAGAAGCATTCATTTCACATATTCTTATGCCGAATTTTTCTGAGCCCACATCTGTGCTATACTCCTTGTTTCATCCAAAAAAAAATTGTCGAGAGGTTCAGATGGGAGAAAGTGAGTGAAAGTTGCATGTTTCCCATGCAAAATGTATAGGTTAGGTTGGTTTAAGTCTATTAGAAATGCGGGGGGGGGGAGAGCAAAAGACAGTGGTTGGCGTTGGTGGTGGTGGAGATGTTTTTATGGCCGCTGGAGAGAAAAGCAAAGTTATAACCTCACACCCTGCTCACTATTATCAAGGGCGGAAGAAAACAGGGCGTTGAACGAAGAAGAGGGCAAGGCGAAGAGAAAAGAGAGAAAAGAGAAAGCATTATGATTATAGTCGACGTCAAGTACAGATATTTTTCCTTTTCCTTCGCGAAGATGGGAAAGTTTACTTACTATTACGTGTTCGTAAGTAGACAGAGAAAGGGGAAGAATGAGAGGAGGGAGAAAGCGTGAATCGATCCACACTATTCTTTTTTTCCATTTTCACTTCCTTCCTTTTCTCTCTCTTTCCTCCCTCGGCCTCACACTCTCCGCAATTTACGATGACGGTTACCTTCTTAGGTTAACATGGCTTTCTCTCTTTCACTTTCTCTCTCTCTCACTCCAATCCTTTCAACCTTGACAGAGTCCAATGGAGCATACACATACACTTTCCATGTCACACAAGGAACAAATCAATATTTTTCTCCCACTTGCACCCCTTTTCTCCCACAAAAATTACTTTTCATGGTTTTGTCATTTAGCAAAATCCCCGAAAGGACACACAAGATCAAAATTAGCTAATTCTCAAGACTTCTCATTTCCAAGAAATGTTTTTCTGAAACCTACTGATGTGCAAGCGTCTGAATATGCTTAAGATTAACTCAGTGAAAATAATGATTTTTCTGTTGCCGTTTTACAAACCAAAATACAACAATTTCCCAAACGCAGAGAAGCAGACCAGACTGAAAGCATCCAAATCTCATGCATAGACAAAGGGTCTTGGATATTTCCTCGCAAACATTCTCAGTGTGCAACACCTTGGGATTGTATTGCTCACGTATCAGGAACCTGCTTTGTCCAAGACGGGAAATTGGAAAACTTTTTTCGGTTTGGAAAAAAAGAGTAATGAAAATTAGATCAGAAGAGCATGTAAAATTTTCCAAGGACACGTTTGTATTTTTCTGCTAAAATGTGCAAATATTTATGATGGAAAAACGCAGGATTTCACAATGACTTTACTTTCTTTCCTCGAAAATAAATGTACACAAGTAGCAGTTAAAAACTTTTTCCGAAGCTTGTGCTTTGTATTTCACCATGTAAGAAATCGGTTGGAGGAAAAACTTGGGGAAAAGAGTGAGAATCCCTGGAAAAAACGGGTTAAGGGCTTTTTTTCCGAGAGAAGATTGTGGGTAGAAAATCCCCACAACTTATCTCATAGCCATAGGGCATCAATCTCAGGGTGAAATCCAGAGGAGAAAGTCTCCAAAAAAGGGAAAAGTTCGGGGCACACTCCTCTGGAGAGAACAGCGCATTTCCTCTTATATCTCTTGCTGTCTTGTTCACTTTCATCCAATAAATTTTCTCACCTTTTCCCCTTCTCCCACTCCTTCTTCTCCCTTTCCCTCTTAATACTTTCACCTAAGGCCTTTGTTTTCGTTGGAAAAAAACTTTTTTTAAAGAAAAATCGAATGCCAGAGAAGAAAAAAGTAGATTGAAAGTAGTGAGGGAAAAGGGGCGGATGGAAAGTGGGAAAAATTGGTTTTTTAACACTCGGCAGAGACAGAAAGAGAAAGACACGTGAATGAATTATGGAGAAAGTATAAATGAGAAAAAACCATTTGGAATGAAAGACACCGTTGAATGAAGAGGAATATGCCATTATATTAGAGTCTCGGAATGAGCGGAGAGAGAAGAAGAAGGCTTTTTTGTGCAAAGGCAGAGAAAAACTTGTGACAGACTTTGTCAAGATGTGATGTGAAGGGAAGGAAGAGAGAGACAGGACTGACTTTCTCCTTTTTTTCATGAAAGTATACATATAAAGATATGTGAAAGCATTGGAGTGACAGGGAGAGAGGCGAGGGAGAAAGTAGAGGAAGATGTTGCAGTACATTTGCGTTGAACAACAGCGGTTCGTAATCGAATTATTCCTCCTCCGGTGGAGACAAATCCGTTTTGAAACCTTTACTTCCTCTCCACTCTCACACACCTTTCTCGCTCTCTCTCTCTCTCCCTCTCGTACTACTCCTGTCACTTTCTCCGAGAATATAGCTACTCTCCCTTTATTTATCTCTCCCATCTCGTCCCTCAAACAAAAAACTGCTCCTTTCTACACTTTTTCCCCGTTCAACCGAGAGAATTTTGCACATATTTTATGTGTCGCTCCGCTGTTTCCGCGACTTTTTCATACATCTTGCTTTCTCTCTGGGAAAGCACCAAAATGCCATAGTAAAAAGAAAGACTGTTTTAATTTTTGCATTTCAGTTTTGTTGTTTTCCTCCGAATATTTGGTTCACAGTAGACAGCCACTTGAATGCTTCCACCAACCTGCCAACTAAAATTCAAACTATTTAATTTTTTTTAAACCTAACAGCCAATTACTAACTGCTCCTAGTCGCAACTCTTTACGTTTTAAGTTAACTCAGAAAATAAATGATCCGCTGCTAATGAGCTGGAAGGCGCTTCCAAGCAAACAAATAGAACAAAGGGAAGTGCGAAACCTTGAAAAAGTCTAGTGGAGACTAAACATATACAGCTGAAAGGCATATACATACTTATTGTAGGCTTCCGCGTGCGTGTGAACTGTCAACTCATTGACAGTTCACATTCCTATTGGCTGTTTGTCACCGCCACGTCACTCTTCACCCCTTCCAACACTCATTCAAATTACACTCATCCATTTATATGATTTTCTCATTCATTCTCTCTCTGATTTTTGACACATTCACACATATTTGATTGTCGTCTCCATCTTGGTTTTGCCATTTTTTTATATTATTATTGCTCCTGGTCTCGGCCTACTTAACCTAATTTAACCTAAAACTATCCTAATTATCCTATTGTAACCTACTTTATTGTCCTAAGCATTTACTCTGATTAATAAATTTATTCCTAATTGTGTTTAAACTAAACCTAACCTGTTTCTACGTCTAATTATCCTCTACCGCTTCTCATCATCTAACATATATATATATATATATATATATATATATATATATATGTAATTATATAGGGGTATATGCTAGGGAATTGAAGGAAGTAGGCGTAGGTTCTATTTATATGGACAGGTTAAGTCATGGGAATAAAAAGAATCCATTGAAGAAAGAGTCTCCAAATAGTCGGCTTTTGACTTGATCCACTCAGAGAGAAAGGACGTTTTTGTCTGGAGGATAAAAAATCTTTAATCCGGGGATGTTTTTTTCTTTGCTACTATTTATACATGAGAAAAAGGTAATATGAAAAAAAGTGAATGAATAAAGAGAGAAATCTTGCCAGCTACTTTCTCCCTAAAAAAAGAGTGAAAGTGTGGAAGATCTGTGAAAAGCTTTATATGCATATGCAGGCATTTTCTTGGGGGATCACATTAAAAGCTCCATTCTCCGGCTTTCTCTATTCACCAACGGAGGCGATGGCAAGAAGAGAGGGAAAAGTTAAACGTCACAATTTGTTCTCACAATCCACGCTCTTGTGCTTTCATGCATTTTTAAGCTCTTTTTCTCTTCTTCAAAAAAACGGCTTAAGGATTTTAGGCAGCTTTCTTCCTTTTTACCATAAAACCAGATTTCCTTCCTCCATTTTTCCTTTTTCAGTGTTTCTGTGACTTGGTTATTTACCATGGGTTTAGCATTGCCTTTGTCCTCCCTGTGTGATACACTTTGCTGATTCACATAATATTTTTTTCTACGAACGTTTACATTATCAGCTTAAGGTTGGATTCCCAATATTATTCTTTTGTTTCGCCTAAGCCACTTGCAATCGCGTAAGCATCCCGGAACAGGCGCAGCCATGCAACTAAAAACTCTCAATGAAATTCCGATTCCAAGGATATTTATTTGTTAGAGTTGGAAACTCAGTGACCCATATATCGGTCCGAATTTGATTGTTTAGTTGTTTTCATTTTTTGAGGGAAATAAATAGATACTCTAGGATATAATGGGGTGCCAGGCCGTACGAATCACCGTCATTTTTCGGCGTGGAACTCCGATTTGTAACCGAAATAACCTGAGCACGACCACGTCACATTTGATTACAGCCAGACTTGCTCTTCACAAAAGGATTTTTCCAGGGAATGTCTCGCCATGAGCCTCCGCAGGAGGTGACCGCACGCCTTTCACAGAACACATTAGGTAAATGTGCACAAATTGTCAGCCTTCTTCCCACATGTATTTCTCTTGGACGTCGTGCGACGGAGAAAGTAACGTGTCAGTGGAGCTGTCATTTTATCCTGCACAGTCCCTTTCTTGAAAAAAAGAGTACCTCAGACTGACATTACTTTCTCTATTCCTTACACAAACATATTCCAGAGAATTGGGGCTGATTTAAAAATACTGAGTCGAAAATATTTAAAAGCTGTTTTTTATTATCTGTCTTTAAAATATTCCGACAATATTATTACACAAATATTTTGTCAGTGCTACTTCCTGGAAGTACTAGATGTCCGCTGGTTTGCATACAAAAATGTCAGCAGGGCAACTCTAATCATCAAAAGAATGAAAATAATAATTTCCTGCTAACTCTCCCGAATTTTCGGCACTCCCCATTTGCACCAAGACTAATGGAGAAAGGAGAAATGTGCTCATTTCCCCATTTGATCCGCGTAAGTATTTATAATATGGAGCCAGTCATGACGCCCTTCCGTTATCTTTCCTCCCCAAGAGAAGTGTGTATAATGTACAAAGTGGGGATGTTTAGACCGGTAACGGCCATGCACGATCCATATAAAAGCACTGCGGAAGAGTATGTCGGGGCAGAGTAGGTTTTTTTGCCAGGCAGGAAAGAGAAGAAAGTCGTGTCTTTGATGATCATTTATTTGTCATGACTTTCCCTGTTTCCTCTATTCCCTCCGAATTTCTCCCTATGACTTGTGAGGGAGAGAGCGTGTGCGTGGAAACAAAAAAATCTGAAGCATAAACGCACTTTTTATTACACGAGTCACCAGCTCCAAATGTTGGCGGGTGTTCTTTCTCCTTTTCTCCCTCCATCCCTCTCGCACTTCCTCTCTCTCTCTCTTGCTCTCTCTCGCTCTCTCTCTCGCTCTCTTGCTTTCTCCCTCCATTTTCCCCTCTGTCTCTCTATAAGAGGAGAGAGTTGTGAGGCAGGAGTCAAGGGGGAAAGAGCAGCGGAGCGAGATAAGGAGGGAATCCTTTCTCCCTTCTTGACTTTGATTGAGTTGCTCAACCAAGACCTACACACACACTCAAAATCAACTTTTAGCCCAACTTTCCCTTCCTTCCCCACCCTTCCGTTTTTCTGCCTTCCGCTCTTCAATATAAAGAAAATAAGACAACAACAAGGCTTCAAGTAGATTGGAATGGGAACATTGACAAATAAAAAATGGTTTATACTCCTTTTTCTCCGACGAGACGGCGAGTGTGAGTAGGTGAGAGGGAAATCAGAGTGGAAGATGGAGAACGCCCATGCTTTTCCTACGGAATAATCAAGAATGGAACTCACAGTCTTATCTCCCAAGTTCTTGACTCGACAATTGAGGTAAGCCGTCTTGCCCAAGAGAGCCGTCACGTTCGGGGACGCGATTTTGTCGATGTACGGGGAGTTCTTCCTCTGAAGGAGCAGGGCGTCCTTCCCGTCCGTGCTCCCCACCGACGGCAAAGGGGAGGCGGAGGGGGACGGAGGAAGCGTGGATGACCAGGACGTGAGGGCTGAGGACATTGTCATTGACGCCTGCACGCTCTTCCGGCTGTTCCCTCCATCCGAGGCATGACCGATCACTGGAAGGACAACAACAACAAAAACACACTCAGCATTACTCACATGTTATAAGCCCCATCATATTTCTCCAACCGATCCGTCTCCAACCCGGAAATGCCCCAATTTGTTGACATTTACTCCGGGTGACACAAACCATGACAAAAAAGCGTCGGGAAGAGAAAACGAGAAAACGGCGACAAGAGCGTCTGGAGTGCAGAGAAGCAAGCGAGTGCGAAGGAGAAAGCAAATTACGACGGAGAAAGCAAAGTGTGAAGGAGAAAGCAAAGTGCAAAGAAGCAAAAGGAAGAGCAAATCTGATGAAAGCTCACAGATGAGAGCTCCAAAGGCTAATTCGAATGAAAGTGCAAGGAGGAATCAGAAGATAGGGCAGCCTATTTGGTGGAAGTGTAGAGAAGTGAAAGTAAATTGGAAGAGGAAGCCGCGGGGAGCGTATGCAGTGCTAAGGCCTGTGAAGTGAAAGAATGAGGGGCAGGACGAAGATAAAGTGATGGGGAAATGGGAGAAGAGGGAGAAGAGAGAGAAGAGGGAGAAGAGAGAGAAGAGGGAGAGAATAAAATCTTGGATTTTGTCTATAGCCGGGATAATTGGCTCATGGATGAGAATAGTGATGGACACGGGTCCATCCGAGTCTTTCTCTTTCTGTCTCTTCCCCTCCTTTTGGACAGGAGCGTGAGAGATGGTGTCTTGTCGTGGTTTTCCGAGTCAGCCACGGAAAGCGTGAGGGATGAGCAAAGCCATTTATTTTATTTAGCTTCATTATCAAGGTTCGCGCCAATGGAGAAAGTCTCTCTTTCTCATCCAATATTAACGGCTATAGTTTTCTTTCGTCCCCCCAAGGAGTAAGCCGAGCCCCGACAAAAATATCACACCAGCACTTTCTCAGGCTTTTTACCTCCGTCTGGCCACTTTTTCTTGCTCCGCTCTGGGTGTACATATAACCCTTCAATTCCGCCGTCTTTGTGAAATATTACCTTTCCCTCATATCTGTGTCACTGTAACTTGTCCGTTGCTTTTATCTCCAGCACCTCTCTTTCTCTTCCCACTTCCTATATCCATCGCTCCAGTCCATCTCAGTGTTCCCCAGTATACTACACACCGTTATCTGTCCTTCATTTGGTACCGCTCTAATTTCCTAGCGCCTTTACTTTCCCCATCAATATCTTTCCCAGTCAAGACGAATCAATGGCTGCAAAGTTAGATTAGTCAGTTTTTTTTACCTGACTTGCTTCCTCCCAACGATTAGAGTACCAACAAGTTCTGATTTTTTCCTTGCCCCCGAAAACCTGTCACTTTTTTAACCAGCGAAAATCACACAAAACTGCACATGCCTACGATTTTCTTTCAGTTTCATTCTTTTCATCTTCCAAGCCGGGCTTTCGCTTCCGTCTGAAATCTTCAGCGGTGACTCTTTCACGGAAAAAAAGAGACAAATTCGTTCATTCTCCGTGGCAAAGAGGGGAAGAAAGTTGTCAGCTGTGGAGAAGATTACGTCGAAAAACTGGACAAGTCTGATAAGACAAATACAGTACTTCTTTGTCAAAGGGACAGTCTTTGGATTCTACGTATTTCAGAAAAAATAGGGGAGAGTGTATATAGAGAGATTTGGAAAGCCAGGGACAGACAGAGTGAAAGGAGGAATGCACACGGATCTGTCAACTTATAATTTGGGCACAAGTGAGCGTGAAGAAGGGCGGAAGGGAAAGCAACATTCCTCTTTTTCTTTCCAAGTTTCTTCCAAGCCCCAAATTCTTCTTAGGACGTATGCTTTCACCCGATCTTCCCTTTCCTCCACGCTTCTCTTTCAATCAATCCCTCATTCCCTCAATGTGGCCTTCCACTATTTTATCTTCAAAGGTGACTTTCTTTCTCTCCGCATCGGATCGCAACCAGAAAATGTATCCCTTTGTAGCTTTACCAACTTAATATCTATTTTTAATAATTCTCACACAATAATTGTATAAGGAATTGACAAGGAGAAAGCGGGAATAGAAAACGGCCAGATCTAATTGGAACAGAAGCCGAAATAAAGCAGATTGCAAACGATTTCCATGGACATTTTAATTATTTTTCCGGAAACAGGCAAAAGGAAAGTCTATTGGCAAAAAAATTCGTTTGAACTCTTCCGGAGGAGAGTAAGTCATCATTAAAGGTTTAATGCTATAGTAATTATATGAAATTTCGCATCTGAGCATAAGCGGATTCCAAGCATTTCTCACACACGCCAATCCGCTTTACAATATTTCCGCGTCTTTGTCATAGAGAAACATCCATTTCCCTTCTTTCGGGAGTAACACTTTTGGGCCGGGAATAAAAAGAGCATTTTGTCCGTGTGCAACCTGGAATGAATGCAGAACTCCGAAGCATAATTTGAGCAGTTGTTTGGACACAAAAAAGGAGGAAAATAAGATAATGACAAGCTTTCAGTGAAAAAATGGTGGTTATCATGATAGTAATTTGTGCATTCATAAAGAAGAGAAAAGGGGCGGACGTGAGCGGAAGGGGTGGGTCCTTTTTTTCTCTCGGCATCGTCCAAAGGAATGTTTGCTCGGGATGATTATATGGGCGCAGGAAAGGGAGGGGTCTTGTAATCTGCCAATTATGAATATTGCTTCACTCCAAAACTTGTAATTATACGGGAAAGTCAGTGGACTAACACACGCCGATACAGTCAAAAAAGGGGAAATCTCCGGCTTTCCACTATCCACCTAATTATTTCAATATCCCACACAAACTTCCCTCCGTAATCCACTTTTGCCCACGTCTTCCAAGCTAAACTAGCCTATCCCAGCTCAAAAATAGTAGGTCAAAGAACATTATTCCGAAGTACGTGAATTGCTCCAGAGCGGCTGGGAAGCAAAGCGGAATATCTCCTTCTCAAGCCTCCTCATCTAACCACATTACAGCATTTAAGGTCAATAATATCTACAAAACCTTTCCTTTTGGACAGAGTCATCCATATGTTTCTCTGCATGACTGTTTTTTGATCCGACAACACGCCAAAAAGTTATGAAATGGTTAGCCAAATGAGAGAAACGTGTGTGCATTAGTCAGGAGCTGGGAGGGAAAGTTGAGTTGATGGGAGGCGAAAGTCCATGAGATATTTAAGACCCAGAAAAAAGTGAGTGGGTTGAGGGCGGAAAAGAATATAATGAGAGAAGGGGAAGGACATGCGGCATGCATAATCTGGTTAAGAGAGGAGAATTGCCTCTGCCGAAACTTGTCATTTCCTTCCAATTCCATTAGCGTCCCCTCCAAAAGTGGGGACAAGTTGTTTTTAAAAGCGTAATTGAGTACACATACACTCTTTTAGTTGGTTACTTCCAGCTAATAGCCTCATTCTAACCCCTAACAAGCCGGGAGAAAGTCTTGGAAACGGCCCGGAGTCTCTCTTGTCATTCTCTCCTCAGTCTCACTAATGCCCTCTTCCGTAAACAAGACCCTCTCGACCCTATTAGATTATCATAACACATTGTAATTCCCCAATCAAATTTAAACAACAAACTCCTATTCCTATCCCTTTGATGTCCTATGTCCGCATACGCAGAGCTCATCTCCTTCTCTAGCTATGTACAAACAACTTTTGTCCTCACTCCGCTCCTTTGTAGGAATCGTGTGCCCAAACTGAAAGGAGGAATGGAGCGTGACCGAGAATTTACATAGACAAGGCTACGGGATGTGGACGTCCGTGCGAGAGTAAACAAATGGGAGAGGAGCGAGTAAATTAGGTGAAAAGTGAGTAGATATAAGAAAAACAAAATTGGAGGAGATAAAATGACTCCATTGTGTTCCCGGGGAAAATGTTTTCCCGAAAAATAAGGATTGCCTTCAGCTCCCCCCAAAACAGAGAATTTTCACTTGAGTGTGTCCATTCCTTCCTAAAGATTTCCCCAGGATCAAGTCAGGTGTTACATGAACGGGGCTTGTGGGATTCATTTCCATGTCTGAGTGCAGAGAGGAGGAGAGAGAAAGTATTATTATCATTATTATTATTATCCTTAAGACGAGAGAGCTACCCGGACATATTCTATGGACGTGAAAGTGTAATTTTTCCCTTCAATTTGCTTCTTCTTTCTCCACTACTTTCTCTCTCACTGATTCCACTGCTTTTCAGGGACGAAAGCAATTTCAAGAGATTGCATGGGAGGATGCATGGGAAAAAGTGGGAAAAGGGCAGGTATGTATAAGATTATAGGGAAAGTGTTTCAAATAGAGAGAGAAGGGCAGCGACACATGCATAAATGATGATTCCCTTGGGACAGGCTCATCCTGCGTCTCAAGGAGAAAAAGTGAGGAGAGAGAGGGAGAGAGAGAGAGAGGGCAAAATAGGGAGAGGGTGAGAGTGAGGGAAAACAAGGGAGGAATCGTGAAAGCATAGTGAAAGCTTTGGAAGAGAAAAGATGGAAAGCACACCAGTCCAAACACACGAAAGGCATCAAATAATACAGAGTATTTTGCCATTTATCGTAACTGCATTACTCTGTAAAAGTGTAATGGCTACACACAAGGCGTACATATCCCAACGTTTTTTTGCACTGGTTCTTTCTCTCACACACTTTCCCTCTCTCGCTTTCTCCTCACCCTTCAAGCAGTCCCTGTATCCCATCCTTGCCATTACGGCAGAAATACATGCCCCACGTAACAACTTAATGATGCCATTTCCTTATGTCATCTCCAGCAAATGTGCACGCTTCACCACCCAAAATGAGCTTTCCCGCACACACATTCTCCTCCCTTTCCCTGCCTCTCTTTCCCTCTCCTCCTCTCTCTCTGTCACTCTCTCTCTCCGCAAATACAAACATTCCCGAGCGAGAGACAAAAGAGGTGGTTCGTCCCTCTTGGAATTTGTTTTCCTTCTTCAAAAATATTCAAATCAACTCTACCAGCCTTCCTTTCTCTCCTTCCCTTTCTTCCTCTCTCTCTCTCCCTCTGCTCAACTTTAGAAATTAGAAAGACTGTGGATAGCACGTCTCTCAGCATATTGCAAAAAGTGAAAAAGAGTGCCTTTCCCAAGGAGAAAAAGGGGAGATGAGGAGTATGGAAAAAAGGGTCAGTGTGGAACTGCTGCTGGCGTCAAGCCAAACCCATACACCTGCTTCCTTTTCCTCCTTCACTTTCTCTCTCTCTCTTTCTCTAAAAATGGGAAGGGAGAGAAAGCTCTGACTCCATTTTTTCCCGGCGAGGCTTCAAAAACAACTGCTGCACGAATCTTGGTCTTTCTCTTATGCATAAACATTCATTTTATAAGCCAACACTTCCTTCGTTTTCCTCCCTCGCATTTTTTCTGATCTAATCAAAACCTACATGAAGGGTACGGGGCCTTACTAAAGACCCCGTACATATGTACATTTTCTGGGTTTAAATGCCTATGTTCACGTTACAGCTTTTCATAATTCTTTTTTTTTGCCAACGGTTCTACACTTCAACCTGTTTGTTGTTGGAGATAAAAAAATAGCCAACAGCGAAGCATACGTCAGCAGCTCTAGATATAATCAATACATAGGTATGTGAATAATTTAAAAAATTGTTGGATTTGCACACGTACCTACGCATAATTATATGAAGAATACAAACGTTCATAGACGGTTATAGCATATCAGATTCATTCATTAATTCAGTTAAAATCAATGCAGGAATCAATCACATCCTACAGCAAATGGAATCTACCAACAATGACTAATACGAAATTGTCCGGGGCAATCTGAGCAACGTCTCATGTATGACTTGATTCCTTAAAGGCTTTTTGTTTCCCAAAAGATAGGTAATTAATTAAGCCAGTAATCGCCAGCAAAGACCAAATTAGAGCCACGTACAAGGAAATAACCATTTTTCTTAAAAGCTGGAGAAAAAAGGAGAAAAAGGACTCCCAAGTGACCTATCTAAGTCCTTTTTCCCTTTCTTTTCATTGTCGATTTGAGAAGATTAAAAAAATTGTTTTATTGCGTCTGTACAGGAGCGAGAGAGAGAGAGAGAAAGAAAGAAAGAGAGAAAGGAAGGGGAAATAGGGAGAGGAAAGCGTTCATTGCCCCTCTCGGAGAAATGCTTCTTTCTTCTTCGCCTCCTCCTCTCCTCTCTCATGCCATCCTCGCACTTTCCCTGGAAAGAAAGAATATTTGAAAGACTTTCACTCACGCACACACACGATTGTGCGGTGGAAGGAGAAAGTGTGTGCTCCCGTTTTTTCTAGAAGTGCAAGTGAGAGAGTGAGAGGGAATGAGAGGGAAAGAAAGGGACGGGACGTGAGTCTGGAGATCATTTTTCATACATGTCCCTCAAGGAAAAATTCATCATTTTTAGGGAAAGGCACAGGTGTTGAAGCTGTCTGCCACAACCCCAGAACCAACAACTACTCATCGTCCCTTTCTTTTATACATTCCGCTCCCCCCACGCCTCCTCCCACCCCAACAACCATGTCCCGGCTCTTTCGTAGACTTCCTCTCCCTCCACAAAAATCCCCTTCTCTCTCCATTCAATGTCCTCTCTATTTCATCCTCTATTTAGCTATACTCTCCATCCAGTATTCCTCGTCATATTGTTCCTCCCGTGCTTAAATCTATACAAAGCCATTAGAATGAGTGCGTTGTAAAAGACATGTGTCGAAATGGGGCTTGATTTCACCGTAAATTTACTTTTATATAGATTACAACTTACAACTGGAAAGGAACCAGAAAAACCCCTCTCGAAGGGAAGGAATAGCGTTAAGCAAATTGATTAATAATTTCCATTGAGAAATTCCCGGGAAAGCGGAATGCGGGGCTCAAGAAAGTGCGGACTGACAAGTATAGATTACATGTAAATGTCTCCTGAAGAATGTTAATATGCAGAGAAACAATGGATGCAATCCGGTTTGGCCCTCCTTACAAGCCTACGTTTCCTTACAATCTCTATAAGTGCATCTGCAGTTACTAAACACGTACATACGCCCGGGTGGATTTGCTATGGTAAAATGTATGCCAGTCTCCCAGCAGCACCCATTTCAAAATCAAACTGTGCCAACAGCACAACGTTTCAAAGCGAATTCCCAACAAATAGCAAGTTCCTTCAAAATATTGCCTACCGTCTTAATTAATGGTAGCTAACTATTACTTTCAGGGACTGGGAAAATTGTTTCTGTGCGGTATAAAGGAGATTGCGCAGAAAAATGTGATTTTGAAGAGATGATAAAGTCCAGAAATAAGCCTGAGTACATGAAAACATTCTATGAAAAAAACTATTCTATGAAAAAAAATATTGAACTTTTGTACGGATTTGGTTAGAAAAATATTCAACCGAGCTGCTTTATGAAGTCCGGCATGTGAAACACCCCGTTGGTATTTATGTATTGTGGAAAGCGTGCGTGAAAAGGCTACATACACATATACATACACATGTACATAGATACGTAAATAGAAGCTAGACCGGAGACAGACTGCTATTTTCCAAGGGCTCTGCACATGTTGCATGTAATGCGCTGTCATTACTATTGAGGAAGCTACTTGAATGAGAAAAAGGTGGGAGTTGGAAGAGGAAAAGAGGAAAAGAGGGCGAGAGAGGCAAAAAGGAGATGTAGAGAGAGAGAGAGAGAGAGAGAGAGAGAGAGAGACAGAAAGTGAAAGGATGTGTAGGAGAGCCCAGACAGACGAGGAGGGGAAGCTGTGGGGAAGGAAAGGTGTACAGCATGAGGAGGGCGGAGGTAAGGAGGACGCGGCGGACAGAGGGAGAGGCGAGAGAGGGCGAGAGAGAGAAAGAGTGAGAGAGCGAAGGAGAGAGTGAGATAAAATATTAAACGGTAACCGCAGCGTGCGTTGGGGGATGGGAAGTGCTATACCTTAAAATAAGATGTTGCATCATTCGTTTTTCATCCTCAAAAACCGATCATTCACACTCCCTTCCCTCTCTCTCACTGTCTCTCCCTCACTCTTGCTCCCCTCTCTCTCCTCCCTCTAATGATGCTAATAACTTGTGGTCTCTGGGATCTTACACACACTCATTTTGAGCACGCCTTGGCTTGATCTCTCTCTCTCTCTCGCCCTCTCTCTCGCTCTCTTTCACTCTTATTTAGTCGCCCTTCCTAGTCCTCTGACAAGGGATTCCGACGTGCATTTGCCCCGTTCCCCTCCACACAGTATAACATTCGACAGTGTGGATTACCTCACACACCGGAGGCGTTAGCCGGAGTGGAGTACTCCAAGTAGATTTCCCTTTTCTCTCCCAGTTTATCAGGCTCTCGCATCTCTTCACACTTTTTCTCTCTCGTCTGGACGGAAGCTCCAGAGGGAGTTTTGTTGCTGCAAAAATATTATCATTAATACTATTATCGTTATCACTATTATCGAGATGGAGAAAGTCCAACATGACACTGGCTATTGCAGATGTTCCATTAGCTGTAGAGGGAAGAGAAAGTATCCCTTTCCCTCGCCCACAACACCATACCAGGGACATGGCCAAAGGAAGAGCAAGTCAAAATTCCCTCCTCACCATCATTCCACTTTCTATCTCCGTTTGTGCTTAGCCCTACACCTTTTAATTGACTAGCGCTATTTTCAGGGGAAATCACCTCTAGCCCATAATTCCGGCATTGGAATTTCTCTCCTCATAAAAATTATATTTTCGCGGGCTTTTCAATTGCGGAGGAAAGAAAGATGGTTTTAAAAATGGAGGGAGAATGAGGTCCAGAAGGGACGGAGTGGAGAAGAACATAAAAATTAGTAAAAACTTCATGTAACATGTTGCTCAGCAATTCCAGGCGTCTCGTCTGGATAATAAATACAAATATGAAAGTGCCAAATTCTTTCAGTTTCCCGCTTCTGTACGCATACACGTACATCCCGGATTCGCCATTGGAAAGAAAGCTCGTGGTGGACGAGTAGAATTACGAAGGAGGTGGAAAGAGAGATGGGAAAAAATCGAAGGTGAGATCGTGCCCCAAATTCTAAGACGTGCGAGAGAAATTGCTGGAGAGAGAAACAGAGAGAAAGAAAGAGAAAGAGAGCAGGAGGTGTAAGTTGGGGCTTCGGTGAGTTAAAATCCTTTTTAAATTTTAGAAACAACAACGTGCGGAGAAATTCAAAGAGAAGCGGAAAGAGAGCATTTTTACGGAGGTGAAAGTAACGGGAAACAATTATTGATTCTTCCTAGTGTCTTCTTCTAATTTTGCCGAGATCGTAGCCATATATTTCGCTCACAATTCTTTTTTTCGGGGTTACAAGGAATTGGAGGAGCTGGAACTTCCTGCTTGAGCCTATTTCACTCCTTTTTTACCGATAAGATCAAGGATTCCGCACTGACTCCAAATATGTCCCAAGCACTTTCTCCACATATTTTCTCAGCACTTTTTCCAACTTTGCTCTTTACTGGGAAAGCTCATTTTGCGGTGATTTTTCCTTCCTCCCCGCCATATCGCGCTGACTGCAAGGACGAGTTAAAGGTCCCCACTCAAGAAATTATGGAAATGACAATAAATTAAGCTGTGTGGGCTCATACGATAGTTTCTCAATGTACTTATGCAAAAATATAGGCAGTATATAGTCATATGTATAGCTATGAATGTATTGGAGATGGTAAATTGTGGGTTTTTGGTACAAAGTGAACTTGGTCTATTATGCTGAATGCCACATTCATCAGACGCATTTTCCCTTCCGCTGAAAAAAGAAAGGCTTCCATCATTTGAGGCGAGAGCGCATGGAAGACAGACAGACAGAGAGATAGTGAACAGAGAGATTTAGAAATGGAGAGACAAAGAAAAAATAAGGAGACAGAGTTCCACCTAAATCCTTTTTTTCCCTTGATTCCCCTCTGACTCAGGCCTTATCACTTGCATTTATTATACTTCTTCCACTTTGCCCAGTATCTCCTTTCCCCACTCCCATCTCTCTTTACGAACGACATCATCTTTTACTTTCTCCTAAGAAGAAAAAAGTTTTGCACATATTTTTCCCTCTGATGGTCGCACACATGCATATTCAAGGCCCTGAAAAAACGTTGTGGTAAAGAGCCAGCCCATAAAAGTATGTCACATATCAGAATCAATTTTTTTAAATAGCGGAGTAAGAGGCTAAGGAAATTTGTTCAAGCATTTCTTCTTTTTCGGCATGGTAGTAATACATAGTAATAATAATATTGCCCATATCCATAAATCAGGGCGTGGCTCTGCGTGCCGTTAGAATTAACACCCATACCTTGCCCTGTAGTGCATTTTTCTGCTGAATGAAAACCCTCACACTTCCCACTTTTGGTGGAGTCACCCAGCTTTCTTTTCTCAGAATATTTCTCAAATGAAAAAGGGGTGGAGAGGGAAAAGCAAGAATAAAGTCCCACTTTCACTTCAAAGTTCGGACAGCCATAGAAATTGTCTCCAATCAAATTTCCAGCATTTTTTTGTATTTAAATAAATACAAACAACTTGGGTTTTTTCAGCCCGTCTTTTCTTGGGCGTGAGAGGACAAATAGAACCATGAATCATATATTTATTTTTCCCCCGCGCGTATTGTCCCCTCCCGATGTCCGCCGCTCTTGTAGTTTTTTTCATATCTTTAAACAGAAATAGCCAGTCAAGGGAAGAATGTAGGGGTAGCGATACACCTGATTAATTATTATACAAGCTGTCACACTTCCTCGAATTCTCCGGGTAAAACACCCACAGAGAGCTCATTTCTACGGTGAAAGCTTTAGCGTACAATGGTCCCTCGGGCGTGTGCAGACCTTACACTCTTTGGCAGAGGCCCAGCTGCACCTCTTCTTGATTCTGCTAAGAGAAAGTACATGAAACATTTCTTGAAAGTATGGATACATTGACTATACATCTTTTGTCATTTATTCGATAAGTTGTTCAATTGTGGAATTCAGAGTGCGAGCACCTCGTTGAAAAAACAGTTCCTAGCATCCAATAGTATGTTTTTTCTGTCAATGGCCAGCCTATTTGTAGCTATTAGGAGAGAACAAAGGATTTCCTGAGGTGTAAAATGGACGGCGGAAGGGTGCTTAAGCTCTGGCAGGGCGTGGAGGAGGAGACGTGGAAGGAGGAGGACGTGATGAGGAGAAACTAAAAATATACAAGCTCTAAAAAACACACGTCATTTTTCATCTCAGCTCCAAGCCCTTCACTCTCCATTACTTCCCCCCCCCCTCATCCATTGCTGACCAAGTCCTATTTTTAATATTTACTCTCTTTAAAATCCCATACATTTCCCCTGACCCGTTTGGGGGAGGATGGGGTGGACGTCTTTTGGGTGACAGAGAAAGTCAGGCAAGAACTAATGTTACACACGATCGGGAGATAAAGCAAATATGTGAAAAGGAAATTTTTGGGGGAGATGGGAGAGTGGATAAAGGCCCACACTCGGAGTTATTTTGCGTGAGAGGTGAGAGGAAATCGTTGGAAAAGTGTTTGTGGCCAATCTCGTTTTTTTCTCGCCCATGTTATTCCCCGTGTTGGTTGGCGGGAGAGGGGGAGGGCGGAGGAAATTCAACGAAACGAGACATCTTCAGCAGTGAAAAGAATTAATGGGGGAAAAATATATTTTGACATGTCTTGTTCTAGGAGGAGAAAGTTGTCAAAGGGGAAGCGGCATCACGGAAATGGAGCATGTGATGCAAAAACTATTCGAAAAATAACACCAAATAACCAAAAAACAACATCCAAAGGGAGAGGAACGGCCCGTGTGGGCCACTCGTACAGTGCAATACACGACATAAAATAAAGCTCGGGATGTTGGGGAAAGTTCCAAACATAGACGCAAGGACCGGCGAGAAAGTTCCAAGGGACAGACAAGGAAGTTGAGAAAAAACCAAAATGCAGGAGAAAGAGGAGAAAAGAGGAACATGGGAGGAGAGAGAAGTGGTTTCATGGGGAAAGCGTTTGCCCTGTGAGAGGAGAAATTGAAGGCCAGGAGAATGGGAAGGAGAGCATATGATTCCAGGGCAAGGGTGATATGCTTCTAATTACTTAATAAAGGCTCATGCCAATAAGACTTTGGTTTTAATTTATTGCCTGTCTCTCCCTCTCCCATTTCATTAATATAAAGACACGCCTTAAGAGAGAGGAACTACGGGGAAAGGGAAGACACGGGGACCAAGAGACGCAAAGCTCCTGGAAGAACCAAATGGACTCGTAAATGTCAACTTGTGCCTTCCTCAAGAGCTTTTCGCATGACGGCCCTCTTCCCCTCTTCCCCTCTTCCCCTCTTCCCCTCTTCCCCTCTTCCCCTCTTCCCCTCTTC
>JAQGBT010002374.1:0-24520 GCA_034698585.1 Disparrhopalites patrizii
CGAGCAAAATTTGGTCAACGTTATAAATTGCCAGAGGACGTATGACTGGTGTTACCAGAAGTTATACTTTCTGGAACTGATGACTGACCTATATGATAACGTTGTAAAAGTATGCTCCCTATTTGGTTGTATTGCCCTTTCCTTCAATGGCCTGTAAAACTCTTTTTGGCATAGTTTCCACCAACTTCTTCAGCTCTTTTACGGTTACGTTGTCCCACTCCATTTGAATCGCCTCCTTGAGCTCTTCCGCTGTCGAAAATTGACGCCCACAGGAATAAACTCGGCGAGCCAGTATTCCCCACAAATTTTCTATGGGGTTCAGGTCAGGAATCTTTGATGGCCACGGCAGAACATCAATTTTATTATCACTGAACCATATAGAAGTTAGCTTTGAAGAGTGTATAGATGCATTGTTTTGCTGGAAAATCCAATTTCGCCCTGCCATTTTGAATCCGGAGCGTCGTAAGTATTCTTGGAGGATGTTCACGTACCCTTCGGAGTTCAGCGTTGTTCGAATAAACGCTAATTTGCTTTTACCCTTTGACCCAAACGCTGCCCAAATCATGACAATAATTTCGGAATGCATCTGGACCGTCCAGATTCCATTTTTTCTCACTGCTAAAGATAACTCTTGTGCTTCACAGTAAGGGGTGGTTTCGCCTTCATTTTTGCGTAGGACAAATCTTCCGCTTGTTTTAATGTAGGTACGCCAAACCGTCCATCGTGAAGCTGCGATTCCCAATTTTGCCTTAACTTGTGATGCACTAGTGCAGGCGTTGCTGGCCTCGCGCAAAATACTCCTTGTTACACGATTGGTGAGAGAACCTTTCCTTTTTTTTAAGTTCGTGTCCCGTAATTTTCTCCCAGTTCAAGGTATTTTTTTTATTACATCACGGGATCTTCCAATATATTTGGCAATCTGGCTGATATTTTCTCCACTGGTTTTGAGGAGGTCAATTTTTGCCTTCTCAACTGCAGTGAGTTCTGGTTTTCGCCCCATGCTTCTAAATTAACAATTTACATGCACCAATAAATCTGATTTTCACAGAAATGAAAATGTGCCCTTTATAATAAATCAACACTAACCTTAGGAACGGGAGTGACGATTTTCGAAAGGAGCAGGAGAAAAGTTCCAGTCTGGACAGTGCACCAGTCTAAATTCCATTTTTTAGATTTTTGTAGTGCTGAAAACAAGTGTATGGGATGGATGCCTTATCATAAGATGTGCCTTACAAATATATGCATTCCTAAATTTTTTGGCGTTTCGCAGTTCATTGACAGCAAAATTATATTGATAAATAATAAATATGGAATGTCGTAATTTCTGCACCGGAGTACAAGTATATACACGTGGCAATGAATAGTTCTATTATATTTCAAACGAAACACCGTCAAGAGTGCTTCTTTTTATTTAATGTGTATATGTATACACTTACGAAACTGCATGTTGATATACATATACACAGGGCTTAAACTATAAATAAAAAAGTGTGGGGCCTGATAATAATTTGTGTAATAATTAAATAAAAGTATTATATAACTAAATGCGTCCAATGTTTCAATAACTGGAGTTTGCCCAAAAAAGCAGTGTATCCCTTAAAATAAGTGGTGGGACTCGTCCCGCCCCCCTCCCTATTTATTATTATTATCGTAAATCGTAATGTATTGTGAATATACATGATATGATATACCGGTTTAAATACAATATACAAGAGAAGCAAAGATCGTATTCATTAGTTTAAAACATTTGGATTTGTTAAATGGCATCGCGTGAGTAAATCCCAGTACAATTCAAGGTAAAAATCACATTGGAACTACTACTATTATCTTTTTGGCGATTAATGAAGACTTTTTTTTTTTACATCACACGTGTGTTGTGTCGCACATAGTGGGTACCTTTTTCTGTGTTACTCTAAAATCCCTCAGCATCACTTCAAAAATTGGCTAACTTACAGGGTCTAGCACGCGCTTTTCGTTTCGGTGTTTGTAACACATTTGCTAGATTTGCCTATAGTTATTACATTACTATTGAATGTGGCTATATGTTTATTATGCTTGCTGTCCTTGAATGCATTTTTCACAGAAAAGTATCTCAAGCAGCCCAGTACTTTGGATATAAACTGACATTGAGATCTATGCGAACGCGACGGGCGTGAGAAACAAAATGTTCCGAATACCCAAGAAGACTACATAACGTGTTTATCCAGTAGAATTTTGATCGTCTTTTGCATGCCCATTAAAAGTTAATGTCACCCTCATCCTCGAAAGAATGGAAAATGGAATAATTAAAGCACAATGACTTTGCTGGGTGGTTGCTAGGTCGGTTTCTGCGTTACCTCTTCAAATTTTGGCTAATGTTTAACCTATACACATGCTGATGATTCATGTCCTTTCAAAGATATCTGCTATCTTATAAATACGACTGGCACACAAATGAAACGTTCCAGTCAGTTCCAGTAGAGTCAGCCCCGCTGTCCAGCTTCAACTTCCTCCAGTACAGTTCGTGTTGTCCAGGCCAACGTGTTTCAACATTAACAACTAGAAAAGGCTGAAGTAGTAGGTGAACATACAAAGTCCTTGGGAGCGCGCCGACTTACAGTTTTCTCTCCAAAAAAAGCTATCGAACCGAATTCGGTGGAAACTCATTCAGTCTATTACCGTTATCAAGTTTGTTAGCAAAGAAATTCGACCAGGTCTCGACCGACATTGAATAACATGGGTCCCACTAGAAATCCGGAAATCAAGTACACTCAGGTAAGTATTTTCACTCCTAAATAATTTTTTTTTCAACTTTGACACACCCGGCGTACAATGAACCTGTCAAACAGTATGCCGGGTTCTTCGCTAAAAAAAAATAATCTATATAATGTCGACTGTCTGTCTGTGATTTGTACTCATGCCAGCTCTTTATCAATAATGAGTTCGTGGAAGCTGCAAGTAAGAAGACCTTCGTGACCTTGAATCCTACCTCAGGTGATAAGATTACGGACGTTGCCGAGGGAGATAAGGTATTACTCGTATTACTTTGTATTAGCCCGACTTGATAAGCTTAATTTTGACGTTCACCTTGGGGCTAATTGACACATTACATATATTGTTTATTGTCTATGCATATATCAAATATATGTTTAATAATAAAGCATAATTATAATACTTTGTTTAATGCCTTAATGTTAAATTATGTAATGTGTGAAAAAGGCTGATGTCGACAAGGCCGTTGCCGCAGCTAGAGCAGCTTTTCAACCCGGTTCGCCTTGGCGTTCCATGGATGCTTCTGCTCGAGGGTCCCTTATTTTGAAGGTCAGGAGGCTACGACATTATCATATTTATACATGCACAAACAAAAGAATCATGGAAATTAAATGGATCGTTGACCAGTGAGGACTGGGAATAAAAATTAATCAGAAATTTGCCGGGAATGACACTCAATTTATGTTTCTAGCTGAGTGACTTGATTGTTCGGGATCGGGCTCATTTGGCGTCTTTGGAAACCCTTGATAATGGGAAGCCATTTGGAGATTCAGATTTTGACATCACCTGCGCCATCGACACGCTTAGGTATTTTGCGGGCTGGGCAGACAAAATCCAGGGTGACACGATTCCTATTGGTATGCATGACTTGTATCCAAAAAGGACTATTAGTATTTTAAATAATTTTATATACTTGCACTAAACGTTTTATAAGCCATTGATCTCGTGACTTTTCCAGACGGGAAGTTCTTCACTTTCACACGGAAAGAACCCGTCGGCGTCGTGGGTCAAATAATTCCGTGGAACTACCCTATTCTGATGTTGACGTGGAAAATTGCCCCAGCCTTGACGACTGGTTGTACGGTTGTTCTTAAACCCGCTGAACAAACGCCACTCACGGCCCTGTACATTGCGGCCTTAGTCAAGGAAGCTGGATTTCCACCAGGAGTCCTCAACATTGTCCCAGGCTACGGACCGACAGCGGGCGCTGCAATCTCGGGTCACATGGATATAGATAGAGTTGCCTTTACCGGCTCCACTGAGGTTTGTTTGTTTTATTTTTGCTTTTAAAACATTGAAAGATTCTGCTCATTTCAATATGACAAAATCAACGTTCTGGTTATTTACATAGGTGGGTCGTTTGATCAGCGCAGCAGCGGCGAACAGCAATTTAAAACGTGTGACACTCGAAATGGGTGGCAAGAGTCCCGTCGTTGTTTGTGCAGATGCTGACGGTATTCCATATAACGGATATCTGTATACAGAATTTTCTGTATAATAATTTCGAAATTTTATTTACCCACCTTCTTTAATGAGTAACTGGTATTCTCACGTCAATATATTATTTGTTTTAGTTGACGAAGCTGTTGAAATTTGTCACGGGGCGATTTTCAATAACCATGGTCAGAATTGTTGCGCTGGGTCACGTACTTTTGTAGAAGCTACAATTTATGATACTTTTGTTCAAAAAGCCAAAATTTTGGCCGAGAAAAGAAAGGTTGGCAATCCCTTTGACGAGGGTGTGCAGCAAGGTCCACAGGTACTTTCACTACCATGTTGATCCAGCAACAATGTGATTGATTGCCTTCATCTACAGTCATGACATTGACTTTTGCAGATTGACACCGAGCAACTGGAAAAGATTCAAAATTTAATTGCGTCAGGAGTGAAGGAAGGAGCAAAACTTGAGACTGGAGGTTCTCGGATAGGAGATAAAGGTTATTTTGTTCAACCCACGGTGTTCTCTAATGTTCAGGACCACATGAGAATTGCGAAAGAAGAAATCTTTGGGCCGGTTCAACAGATACTGAAATTTTCTAACATCAACGAAGCCATCACCCGCGCAAATGCTACCACGTATGGGCTCGCCGCTGGTATTATTACCAAGGACATAAATAAGGCGTTGCTCTTTTCTCAGCAAGTCCTAGCTGGTTCTGTCTGGTAAGATGTCGCATCAACATCACAAATACTGCATTATGTATAAAATTTCTCCTCCGTGTTTGTACTAATCCATTTCATTGTTATGAACGCACATTTTTTGCTTCAATTTTTCTCTAAGCCTATCATGATAACTTATAACTTTTAGTACGTCTATAGAAATGTCACGACTTTGCTTTCATTGTAGGGTAAATTGCTACGATGCGGTCGCGCCCCAGGCGCCGTTCGGTGGGTACAAGCAATCTGGCCAAGGACGGGAACTGTTCGTGACTCACTTATTTATTTCCTTCTATCGACGCGTATAGAACAAATGATAGCGCATTATGAATTATTTAAACTCATATTTTGTAAATATTTGCTGATTTTACAGGGGGGAAGCCTCACTGCATGAGTACTTGGAAATAAAAACAGTTACCATTGCCTTACCAGAGAAGCTGTAAGCCAAAGACTTCGACAGTAAAATTCAGGGATTCAAATACATATCAAAGGGATTCCAGTCATGATTAGGAATTCAATTTTGTTTGTATTACTGTATTAAAGTGATCATTATGCTGAGGGATCGAGTTAAAAGAATAAAAGCAAAAACATATTAGACTCTAACCCATTTACGATAAAAGTTGTGATGTTGTAATGAACTTCCGAACTTGAAAACTGCAATTTGCATTTTTTTAATTTGTTACATACTTATTTAAACACCTTAATATCTGTAACCATTGTTTCATTTAATTTCTTCACGGATTGTAATACACATACAAGACGATGAGCCCGTAAGTATTTGGTTCTTGAATGGGAGACGGATTGCTTAATACTTAATGTAAAAAATGGCGGCTAGAAAAGTCAAATAGCAACAACGGCTTTATTATATAAATAATAATACATATAATTAAAAAATCATCAAATCGCATGTAAATATTATATTAATTCTTTCAGCTTCGCTATCAGGGCTTTGCTGTTTTCTGAATGGTAGATTGGTATAGCGTCCTCTGATTCGGAGTCACTATCACTATTAGAATTTGATGACTCTGAATCCGACGAACTCTCGTTTCGTCCTCCGTGATTACTTCTACTTCGGCGCTTCGAATTCTTGTGCTTATGCTTCTTACTCTTGTGCTTGGAAGACGACCTGTGTTTTTTCGATTTTTTGCTTTTATGTTTATGACGAGATTTGTGACTTTTCTTCGAGTGTTTCTTTTTGCTGCTTTTACTTGATGTCTGTAAATGATCTTTTTCTACCCACAAGTTTCCGTCGTCTTCCAACTGCGATACTGAAGACTGTTTCTTTTCGTGACTCGAGCTGAAATTACTGCCTGATGTGCCCTGCGTCAAATCTGATTTTGCTGTGGGTTTTCTATACTTGATTACATTAGAGGGAGGTGCCGGACCGTAGGCTGGTTCCTCACTAATCACATCATTTTCTTTGACTGATGACGATGTGAGCTTTGGAGTAACACTAAGCGTACTTTGAGCAATTTTTTCCCTTTCATTTTTCTCATTTGTGGTCTGTTTCATAACAGGTTGGCCTGGAGTATTTTCCGTCGACGAAAGTTTAGAAAAGTCTAAATTGTGAAAAATGCCCCCAGTTTTTTCCTGACGAGAAAATTTGTCTACCTTGTTGGGAGCTTCTGCAAGCTCGTGCTCCAATTCAGGTGTCGTAATTTTATCCCTAACCAATTTCTGTCCTTCTTCCTCATTCTTCCTATATTCCTTAGGTTTTGTTGGGTCAGCAGTTTTTGAAGTAGTAATTTCCCCACGATTCTCTACTCTTGTCTCTTTTGCTGCAGGTTGTTCCTTTTTGTCGTATTCTTCTTCGCTTTCCGATTCAGAAGTATCAGCGAAAATTTCTTTAAACAAATCCATTGGTGGCCTGACGGGCATCGTAATTTTTTCCGTTTCTTCGCTAGTGGTAGGGCCGGCTAGTGTCTTCGAAAATTCAAGTTGCGACGCGGAGCTGGTGTCTATCGGTAGATGGGCTCCTTCACCCGGTACGGATTCAACCGCAGCCGAGACTAGCCCGGGAGGAGGTTTGCTAAAGTCTAAGTTCTCAAATAAAGACTTTTTAGGAGGTGGATTTGAATCTTGAGGCTGTGGCGTTTCGGGCTGTTTAGTTGTCAGTGTGTTGGTTGCATGACGTACTCCAACCATCTTGGAACTGTAAATACATATGTGTTAACAATAACATAAAAGAAATGATTTTCGTCGCTATACTGGCTATCTAAACTGGATAAAAATATCTATCAACAAATGTTATGCTTTTAACAATTAGAGTCTTACTCTGGGTATGGTGGTGGTACGTTAAAGCGTTTGGAAACCAATCTATCCGGGTGCCATTCAAATATTTTATGGGTTAATTTTCCAAATAAACTCATCTTTGCCGCCACTTTGGGATCCTGACTTGGATCCTTATCCTTTTCCTTTTCTCGTTCAGGTACTGCGTACAAAAAGTTCATTATTTGCGCTGCGTAATTAAAATGTGATAAAAAAACGATGTTCGAGTAATACCTAAATGGGAAATATCGTGAGATTTTGCCGACACAAAACGAGATGACATTTGTCCAGTCATAGGTTTGTATAGCTCGGAAGCGCGGTCAAATTCCATTTTCTCACGTTCTCGTTCCCATTCCGTCATTTCTTGCGGCTGCAAATCTTTCAGGCATTCTGCAACATCAGAGAGCATCTTTGTAATCTTTTATAACATAATTTTTTAACATTACTATTGAAAATAGCTACAATTAATTAAAATATTTCCCACCTGCATAACCTGCTGCCTTTAAAGTAATATATTTATCGTATCTCTCTTGCTTTCCTGGATGTTTCATAAACGGCTTAAAAGCTCCTTCGGCAGTAGATGTCTTTTGTGAACTGAAAGCTTGCAATATCTCTGTGAACTTTTGTAACCTCTCCACCCTAGCAGCAGCATCACTTTCATTTTTTCGCGATTCACTTGGTGACACGGAGGTAATAGAGTCGGAAACCTTTGTGTCTTTGTTTGCGCTGATTTCTGCGTTACTTTCAGTATGGCTTATCACAGCTGCTGCATTCGATTCTAATTCCTTTGCGTCTTCCAGCAAAAGTTGCCTTTGTTGGCGTGAAAGTTGATGCCGATCTAATCCTAGCTTTTTATTTTGAATACTTGTACCTTCAACTTCTTCAAACCGAGACTTTCGCTGAGAATGTACTGGTATAAAATCTTCAGGGACTTTAGGCGGTGGAAAATATTTGGGTTTTGGCGGATTCTTCATGCGTATAAATCCTGGGATACCAGTATTATCTGCTTTTTTATTATTTCTTTTATCGTGCGCTTCTTTTCGTAGTCGGTGCTTTCTTTCCCCTGGGGTTTCCAGAGCAAAGTCGTACTGGGACATATCATCTCGAGAGTACACCTCTTCATCTTCGTCCTCAAAGACACCTATGCCAAACGCCTACGCAAAGAGCCATCAAAAGGTTAAAGGTTAACATCACTTTGCATTTAACCTATAAAACTAACTTTACCATTGCAAGAACGAAAATCGGCATTGGAAAAGAATTTTACCTCTCCTCGAATATTTGCATTTCGATCATCCACTTTGAACTTGAGCGATGGACCAAAGAGATCCACATGCCCAGATACCAGCGTGTTTCGATCCAATCCTTTGTATCCTAAGCCAAAAGTATTTTCTTTTGGATTGTATACTGGACTATTTATGTCTTTAGGGGATTGGAGTAAAGGCCGCAAATTTTCCTCGTCTGTTAAACAATCGCTATCAGTGTCTTCGTCGGAACCAGACTGACTTGGAGGTAAGGCACACCCATACATTCTTGTGGTCTCAGAATTAGGTTCTGCGTCACCGGCGACCTTTTCTTTCACTTCTTTCTGTAGCTCCTTTCTTTTCTTTTTAGATTTCAGCAACTCTTTAGATCCAATTCCTTGTCCAGGTCTCCAACCCATCTTTCGCAAAACTTTAATACCGACGGTCTCTCTGTGGGAACATTTAAAAATTACATAATGCTAGATGTTCCAATTTAAAAAAATTACGACACTCTAGTTAAGTCCGAGTACTTATACTCACGTCAATTAGGAAAATCATATTCTCATACTACCTATACTGTTCGTTATGTATGCGTATTGCGTATAGTAACTGTGTACGTATGTATGTATACGTCTATCAGCATAACTCAAAAACCACTTTAGATTATTAATACAATAACTGTCTTCCAAATTTCTTGATTCTAACGTGTTATTATCCATAACGTATCAACAATTCTGGACAATATCTTGTACAACTGAATACAGGTAGAATTCGAGGCGTTAATTAGACAAACTTTGTATTCATATAAGGTTAGTAACAAGTCAAAATATAAAGCCATCGGAAATAGGATTATCTGTCGTGACTGATATTCATCATTGAATAAACTGAAATCTAAGTTCTAACATTCAACATTAATACAAATGCGATGGTTTGGTACACACGCACCATTTTGTACTTCTCTAAAGTTTTCTTCTCGCCGAATGAGAGAGAAAACTAACATGATTTTAGATATTTAACATACTAACTTTTAACTCATTGCATACTGCATATAACTAGATAATAACTACTACTACAGTGCAATCAATCTAGCATACTGTAACAAAACAGTTGACAACAAAATTCTACTTGCAAATGTGTATATTGTATATAACAAAAAAACTTGATTTTTGATAGCTTACATGACTGGCTCTAATATCCGGTGCAGCACAGGTTCTCCTGGGATTGGTCCATCAGAAAATGCAGGTCTAGGTCTTTTTAAGCCTCGTTTTTGAGACGCAAATTCGTCAGTAGGCCTAAGTACCTGTGGCGCGATACCGAAAGCCCCTATATCCTAAATTACAACAAAATTAAAAAGGTACCAAAACTATAGATGCAAGATTAATCAAATGCAATCTACATTGTAGGTTGATATTATTTTCCTATACTTCATTCTACACTGCAAAATTAAATGCAATGTCATTAATTTGTTTAACAACCTCTTCATCCATAAAATCTTGAGCATTTTGGACCCTGGAAGAGCCCCTGTCACTTCTGCTCGATTTGAATTGAGCTGGAGCCCATCCTTCCTTCGAACCCACTGTGTTGTAATAGCCAGCAGAGAAGCCTCCCGTAAAAGCACCATCTAAAACGCATTCCATGGAATTATATGCATATAATGAATAACTACAACGTTTTTCAACACTGAATACGTATGCGTCAAGAATAAATTTCTAACTGTTGAAATGAGTTTCACTTACGAAATCTCCTTCTTCCATTTTCGTCAACTACGACCTGATCTTGAATTGCAACCGGTTTCTTTTTTATGATAGTATCTGCCAATTAAAAACAATATTATTATACCCAATTCTTTGCACTTTCCAAGATACGCACGAAAACAATTTTTCATACAAATTCCATGAATAGTGATTAACTACTATTTTCGGGGCAGGACGTTTACTTTGAAACCAGACTCACCTTCCTCAATGGGCTCCAACGCAGTTCCAAAGGTAACGAAACTATCGTCGTCATCATCCATTTTTATTTTATTTTTGAAATCACAATGATGTCAATGTCCGACACGAATTCCACCATGAAATAGCCCCCTAAAATAATTGTTTGTGAGTGTACTTAATAAGTGTTTATACTGTAACAAACAATAAATCAGTGCTCAGGAGGTCAGTGCCGCCATGAATAAACAGAGAACACAGAATTGTTAAAATATTCAATATTTGTTAGAAGAAAACACTGTCAAGTGTAACCATCCGTTAAGAATTGTGTCACTTAACGAACTAATGGTCCAATGAATCTGATTTATTTCAAGCGTAATTGTCAAATAAATTTGGACCAATTTGTACGAGTCAGAATCATCAGGTCAACTGCATTTTTCAACTCAACTCTATATCTATATCAATCACTTTTGTATTTTGTATACTTTCGTTTTGGTACAATCGTGGAAATTTCAAATTTCCCACTGCAATTGTATTCCTTGGCGTACATGCCACGGTTTTCCCCCTCTCAAATTCAGCAACGGCAACCTCACTTTCACTCGATAATTTCCATTCCATCTCAATAGAGACTGCTTCATGTACCTTGGAGAAAGTGAAGAAAGTCTTTTTTTATTAATCCCCAAATGCTAACAAAGCTGTGTACAAATATTGAGATAAAAAAGTGTTCAGATGCAGAAATCATCGTCTCCTCTAAAAAAAATGGTTGCAATAATCACGGCCAAATACTTTCCTCCTTTTGTTATGTTTTTATTTCCTGTGCCTCCTTTTGTATTTGATTTTCCTCAAAATTTTCCTGAACTTATTTTCTTCCTCCTTACTTTGGTATCATCTTTATTTAATTTGTTTTATCCTAATTTGATACGCATGTATATTATGCGGTTTGTCGCAGTAATTGGGATGCATACAATCTGTCACAGTCATCTCTGGCTGTTATTATGAATATTTTAAATACAGGGGTCACGTCTTCGGGATGAAGGGTTAATAATTATTTTGATGACGAGGACATTGCCAAGGTATGAAAAGTACATACGTTCTATTACACCATTTTATCATTCCAAAAAATAAAGGAGAAGGAATAAAGGAAAAGCCTATGCACGGACACCATTGTAGAGGATTTTATTATTACAAAGAATGGCTTCGCCGTGTCATGTCCCCTGAAACAATGAAGGGAATGAGGCATTTGATAGCTATAGAGCTACATGTATAATCCGGGAAGGAATGTTCCATTGGGTAGAATAGGGGAGTTCAATTCCAGGGGAAAGGTGACAAAATGTATTCTTTCCCCTTGTAATGGCTGCAGTAAAGGGATAGAAAGGAGAAATCTTGATGCAGTCTCTCCTTTCTTTTTCCCCTTGTCTCGCATCTCATCTCTCTTGTAACCGTTTCAGATCTCGGCATCTATGTTATAGGTGTATAGAAGACATTGTAGAAGAAAATCTGGTAATCAACTGTCTGGGAAGAAGACAAGTCTTCAAATGACAATGAGTCGGAGGTATGTTCAGAATGCAAGTCATTCCACATGGCAAATGTCCCACTCCATGACACGCTCCCCCATCATCTTCGTCTACTGCCTTTTTCCTTTCCCTTTTTTTTTTTTACTACACCATTTCATCCACATCCTCGTCCCTCTTCCCATCAAATCATGATCAGGAAATCTGTCTCCATAGTAAGTCCTTCCTATAAGTCTTTTTTTTTTACTAGTATACATTTCCACTTTGGTCTTTCTCCCAAATAAAACTCACTGGATTTGTCTGGAGCTCCTCGAGGGTAAGTTCTTTGAGGTTTAGCGGAAAATGTAAAAGGAACTTTTGTTGATAAACTTGTGTTTTCATCCTGGATGCTCTACGAGTCTGCCGTCCATTGCTTTAAGGAATTTCAATCATGGTCTAACAAAAACTTCTCCGCAATGTCTACCCCCAAAGAGAGACTGGCTGTAAAGATGCTGAAAAATATTATTGTATTCAAATAAATTGAGGAAAAAAATCCGGAATTTACATTTTCCAGGAAAAATGACATGAACTTCCCTCTACTTTACGGGTGCACCCCTTCATTTACATGTACTCATATGTATGTAAAGTCAAGATACTTGGTAATATAAACCATCCCAAAAAATTTCCTCCGTACCTCTGCATGCAAAATGAATGAGGCCATAGTATATTGACTTTATAGACACCGTGTTTTGAAATCTACTTACTAACCTGTCCCCATCCACCCAATATTTGCAGTGGGGAGAAAGGGCGAAAGAAAAAGTGTGCAAGCACATGTGGAAGAACATGCTCTTGGAGCAAATGGAAGGGAAGAAAAAGGTGAGTGCGTGGACCTATATGTGGCAATTCTTTTGACACAAAGACATGCACACCTTCTCCTTTATTCTTTCCCTTCTTTCTCTCCCTCCTATTTTTTTTTGCAAAGAAAAAAAAAGAAAGGAAGATGAAGACAAGGTGCATGTGTTGCTGGTTAAAGATAATCGTCCTCGGAATGTGTACCTGCATACGCCTCCGTACCGGGGTAAGCGAAGACGACTGTAAAGTCAGCTGAAATATAGTGGAAAAGTGTGTGAATCTCTATATAAACTATACATACACTCTCACTCTCGGATTGTGTACCATATTTTTTCACATACATATGTATACATATGTATGTACATATGTATGTATAGTATAATGCAAGGAAAAAGGAAGAGGAAGAAACAAGAGAGACCACAGATGAGGGATTGTCAAAGAAGTGAGCGAAATTGAAAGAAATGAGAAAGAGACAGAACGGAATGGAAAGTCAGAAAGAAAAGCTACGAGAGAAAGTCAAAGATAGGGAGAAGAAGGAGGTCAGAGAGATAAAGAGAGACAATCACAAAGGGGGAGGTCAGGGAGAAAACCACAGAGACCAACAAAAATTCACGTACACGCTGAGAGAGAAAATAAGAGAGACTGAGAAAACGATAGAGAGAAAGCAGAGAGAATTCCAGAGAAAGGACTAGATGAAAAAACAGTCAGAGCCTAAGAGAAAGCAATATTCCGGGATACAGAGAATGATAGAGAAAGTCGTATTAGAGGGAGACACTAATAGACACAGGGAGAGAAAGTTACAGTTACAGAGAAAAAGTCAAAACAGAGAGAAATGTCAGAGATGGAGAGAAAAAAGTTGGAGAAAAAAAGAAATGTACACCGAGGTAGAAAAGAAAAGTCAGAGACAGAAGGGAATTTCCACAGAGACAGAGAGAAATATCCACCGAGACAGATGGAAATTTCCACGGACGCAGAAAAGAAAAGTCAGGGACACATGGAGGCTAAACAAAGAATCAGAGAGACAATGAGAGAGAAAGCTACAAAGACATAATACTTCAGAAAGAGAGACAAAATGAAAGGGAAAATGAGAAAAGGGGAACACGTCAGAGGGCGAGAGAGAGAGAGAGAGAGAAAAAAAAGAGAAAAATAAAGCTTATATTGGCAGAAAGAATAAAATCTCTTTAGAGGAAACAGATTCCTCATACCTAGTTGACTTCAAATAAATTCGGAAACCTCTTTTGTTTCACACATTTTCTGCGGCTTTCCCCCGAGAATATTAGAAAACTGATGGGAATGTTACCATTGCCATTTATGAGCAACCAAGTGGAAAAAACTAACGTTTCCTGGGTCTTGAACCTTCCCAACTTTCTTTTCTTCTTCCTCCTCCTCCTCCTTTCTCCTTCCATCTGTCCCAGTCAATGTAAGTACGCATATATGTACATATATTGCACGTCCAAATATATACGTTCTGGTCTCTACACTATACATACACAAGTGTCTTTCTTTGCATACTGCCACTATTAGTTCCGACTTGGTTGCAACCGTTTCTCTTTCTCTCTTTCTCTCTCTCTCCTCGACGACACACGGGGAAGCCCAACTTGTGTCTTTACGTATTTGTGTAAAACTACTGGTGGTAGCAGCCCCCTCCCATCATTCTATGGAGTCTTTCTCATCTCTATCCACTCTCTCCATCCTGTTTCCTTTCAACGTTTTCATAATAACAAAAAATAAAAAAAATAAAACTCCTTTCACCACCACAACTCTCCTCCCCTCCTGGTTGAGCACATGGACGGAAACATGGAGTTGGAATGACAAAAAAAAAGATCTCCCTTTCTTATTCTCCTCCATTCTCTTCCTCCACTTGTTATATAAAAGAAATTGTATGTAGACAGATGTTGATTTATACACTTGGTATCTAGCTCCTTCAACCCTCTCTCTCCCCATTTTCCCCCCATGGTCGTAGCCATAATTGAGAACATCTTGAGAAACGTGTGCGGATGTTTTTACCGGCATAATAGTACACACGTATCTATATGTCCCACTAAAAAAAGACACTCTCGCTTCCTCAGACAAAAGATGCTCAATTCCTGTGTGGGTGAAGGGCATTTTTCTCAGTATAATACCTGCTGTAGTACATCCTCTGTGAATCTTTCCCCACTGGAAAAATAATATGTCCGTATAGTAAAAAGGCATTTCAGAGGGACTGACTTCAATCGGGTATTTTGCACGAGTGTCAATATAACTTTGTCGTTGTCGTCCATGCGATAGTGAAGCAACACACATTTGTTCCCTCCAAACTTTCCTCGTATTCTATTCTCGCACACCATCCATCCACGTGGTTTTTACTGGGAGGGCACAGGCATGACTTTGTCCAAGTCACAAAATTTGGGACAATTGTGTACAGAGTTTTTTGGTCCTTCCCCCAACTGCCGTTCCAATTCAAATGTGTATAACTCGTACCAAGAAGAGGGAAAAGAATGTGGGGAGAGCAAATCTCTTCTTTACCAGTTCTTTCTTCTTTTTTGTAGTGTGTAGGAAGCCGGAGGGAAGGAATTCCTCTGTTTCTCTCTGGGCTGTGGGAGAAGAGGTTTTGCATATGGTTGGTGATACAACTTCTGCTCCGCCTACAACCTCTCAGCCCCCTAAAACGAACCATTCATATATTTAAAACCTAGGGAAGCCTCGAATCTGATTTATTCTTTGCCCCAAAAACCTTAGCTATAAAACAAGTTCCCAAATCTAATCCCTCCGAAAGCTTTTACGTCTCCCTCTCTTTCATTCTCTCCGGTCTTCCCCATGTCCTTTTCTCTCTCGCTCCCACTTGCACCTCTTACTTCTTTCACGGAGTGTGCGGCATGGAGGAAGCGGGAAATGATTCATTAGGGACAGAGGGAAAATAAGAAAACAATTTGTACGACGCAAGGGAATCTGATTACTTCATTTGAGGAGATTTAATTGCTTTTACCTGTGAGTTTAAATAAATCTGAATAACTTTTCCCAACCCGGGCATTCTTCTATAACAGACATTGTATATTAAGTGTGTACGCCCTTCATTATGTGCACGTTGACATACATATGTACATATTTTGGGGTAAATATCTTATTTGTTCCGAATTTTATTTTTTTCCTCCTCATCGTTTCCTCTTTGTTCTTCTTTCTCTCTGTGTGTATATACCTATAGCTTTTCCTGCTTGAGGTACTTTTATAAAGAGGCTTAGAAGCGGGAATAAAACATGGATTTGGTGGAAATTATGCTGGTACAAAATATGATGAGGGAAAAGGAAAAAGCCGCCCATTCCTTTTGACTCGAGTGTATTGGGTCCATTTCCTATAACTTATGTTGTGCTCAAGTTGTTCCCGGTCTTATTATTAGGACAGAGTGAACAGTGGGAAATGGAATTAAATCTAATAATAAAAACGCGTGTGGTCTTAATTCTTTCGGCAACTTTTGGTTAAAACTCAATTTTCTCTAATCATTTCCTCCTCCTTTGCCTTTTCTCTCCGTGGTTGTGTGTTGGTTTTCCTTTAGGAGCCACTTCCACTTTCTCTCTCTCTGCTTTTCCACAAAACACACCCCACCGGGTTCGGCGGTTAAGAGGGAATTTGGAGAAAATAAATCCTTGCGGGAAAAGTAGTTTTTACAAAAAGATAAAAGAATTTAAAGACTTTTCTCTCTCCTCAAATAGTTGTCGGTAGGTAATTTCGTTGCTTCCGTTGCCCAAAAAAAACTAAATGTATGGTTTTATACAAGGAATTAAAACACTCTCAGTGCATGCCTGGAGGAGAAGCGATTTATTTTTTTTGATAAAGCAAACACAAATTCCTGAGCAGTGATTACTACGACCATCTACTTGTTTCCGAAAGTATCTTTTTTTTGTGAGTACGAAGTTATAAATTCCTTTTCCGGGACTTTCCCCTCTCCCTCCCTTTCAGTCCTCCTGTTTTTTTAAGGAAGTAATTTCCTAGGTCTTAAATGTGTAAACAGGCATAAATGCGTGTGTGCATAGTGAAATAACCGGTAAAAGTTTGCAAAATCAAAGTCCTTCCTAATTTCATGGGACTGTGTGTTCCCATCTCTTCCATTTCCTCCATTTCGCAGCTTTCCCCCTTCTATTTCCGAAGCTACTTATACCATTTATTTTTCCTCGCTCAGCTTTAATTCCTTTAGACGTTTTTTAATGAACTCCCTCCTAAATGATATTTTAAGCCTGTCTTCCTTTTTATTTTAGCTTTGCCCTTCTCTCCATCTTCCTTATTTTCCCTCCCTTTGGGACTCCTGGTGTACATGCAAATAATACAGTCTTCTTTCCGTTAATGAGGCTTTTTTTCTGGCCACGAGCTACTTTGGCTGCTTTCCCTATTACCACATGAGGGATGTTTTGGACGCGGGAAGCAACAATCTAAGTCTATATATTTTTACCTTTTTCTTCCTCCTTTGAGTTCCCGTATATACTGCTGTCTCCTTTTATGGGCATTATAGTAATTCTCTATATCCTTACGGGAGTATAAAACCCGTGTCAGGGCGTCCCTAACGCCATTCATATCATTATAATAATGAGTAGCGCAATAATGGAGATAGCGACTGTTGAGGTTCCCGACGTTGTTCATTTTTATTATAGGAGCAAATCAGGGTTTTAAAATGTGTGGGACTGCGAGCTCGGAATGCAGGAAAAATCAGAAAACAAATGCAGGCAAAATAATATTACGAGGAATATTGCTAAAAATTTGCATGGAAATTTTCGAGACAATTTTCTAAGAAATTGCGCTCACTTGCGCTCCCTGGCAATCGCTGGCGCTCCCAGGAGCTCCAAGGAACTCTAAAAACTCTAAGGAGCTCTCGGGCGCTCCCTGGCGGTCGTACTAGGCATTATAATTTAAATGTAATGCATAGTAAATTCAAACTAATTGTACAGGTCGGATCAAGAATTTTAATGTTCTCGAAACTGGAATGCTATTCGCAAGAGCACGTTCCTAATAAAAAACAGCCCAAGCCTAATAATATTGGAACACTGGTTATATTCATTATGTATAGGAAATGTGTCGGCCGTAGACGGCACTGGCATACTAGTATTATCTATATATCTGTATACATACTACGAGTGAAAGCAACAGTATTTTGGAGCTTTACATAAGACATAAGAATGAAACAACAAGCACTTTGTGCGCATGGAAGAGTGTGTTCATAGGATTAATTTTGGTAATTACACAAGCATGTTAACTTTTCAAATCCCACCGACTCCTTCCAGGACTAATACTACCTCGTATAATTCCTGGAAGAACACAAAAGATGCGAAATAGAATTCATTGGCGCAGAACATTTATACATATGTATACACATGGCCTCGTGTCGCACAGAAATTAATAAGACCGCTCCTGGCCCTTATTTGCTTGGGTCCTTTACCTTCTGTCGCGGAGTCAATGTGTGGCCAGAGTCCTGGAGGTTCGGTAAATACCTTGCGTCTGAGTCAGTGTGTAAGGCTCCGAGGAAGACCAGGAGCGTGGTGGTCGTTGTGTGATGATGAAAATATTTTATTAGGATTAGAGCAAAGCAGATGATTTAATTTGATCTCCTTCTTCTTCCTCGCCGTCCTCCTGCTCTCTCACATCTAAGGCGGAGTGGCTCACATCTCCAACCGCAGCATACATACATTCTTCATCTCCCTTGCTCTCTCTCTCTCTTTCTCTCTCTGTGTTTTCTTGTTTTTGCTCTCTCCCTCTCTCAGTGTATTTTTATTGTTTTTTATTTCTGCCTATCTCACTGCTTATTTGCTTGGTTTTACTCTGTCCGTCTCTCTTTTTTGTTTTCTCTTATGCCTTTGTTATCTTATTTTGTCTCTTTTTTGCTCTCCCTCTATGCATTTCTCCTTATAATTTGGCTTCTTGGCATTTTTACTCTTGTTTTACTCTCTCGGTTTGTCTTTTTCTCGTTTTTGCTCTCCCTCTTTGTCTTTTTCTCGTTTTTGCTCTCCCTCTTTGTCTTTTTCTCGTTTTTGCTCTCTCTCTTTGTTTTTCTTTTTCTCGTTTTTGCTCTCTCTCTCTTTGTTTTTCTTTTTTGCTCTCTCTCCATGCCTTTTCATCTTATTTTGTTTCTTGTTTTGTTTTGCTCTCTGTCTACGCCTTTGTCTCTTATGATTTAGCCTGCCTCCCTGCATTTTTCTCTTTCTGCTTTTTTTCTCTCTGTACCCCTTTTTTTCTTATAATTAAGCCTCTCTCCCTGTCTTTTTCTCTTTTTTGCTCTCTCTTTCCCTTTCTGACTATTCTGTCTCCTCTCTTTCATTTATTGGTCTGTATCTGCTCTCTCTTCGCTTTTGCCGCCCTCATTGTCTCGTTTTCCATCGTTTGTTGGTCTGGGGCTGCTTTCTCACTGTGCTTTGTCTCTGTTCACTGTTATAATAGCTTCTGTATAGTTTTGTTGCCTCGTTTCCACGCTGCAACTTTCTGGGTTGATTTTTCGGACAATGTATGCAACTCTTTGGCGCTCTTCGAACTTTCTCCTTGTTACTCTTCCATCTTTCTCGTTGATGTTCTTCGCTCTCTTTTTGTTGCTCTTCAGACTCTGGCTTTGCTGTTCTTTGAACTCTCTCCTTATTGCTCTTCAAATCTTCTATTTGTTGCCCTTCAAAATTCTTCCTCATCTCGTTTTCTTTCGCAAAATTTGTCGTTTCATTGTCTTTCTCCATCTCGTTCTGTATCATTTCATTTTGTATATCTCCTTCTTTCCCGGCGTCTCTCTCCAAATGCCACGTGCTGGGTAGGTCTCTCTCCCTTCCGCCTCGTGCAAGCTTAAAGCTCTTAATGTTTATGTGCGAGAGTATTGATGACGAAAGAAATAGTGTCAGTGTGAGGGGAGAGTTTGGAATGTGCACAACACAAGATGACAGAAGGACAGAGAGAGAGACAGAGAAAGCCAGCGAGAGAGAGAGAGCAAAAAAGAGACTAAGACAGAAAAGAAGATTAAGAAATCTCAACACGAAAACGGGGTTTCTGTCTCTCTCTCTCTCTCTCTCTCTCTCTTTTCCCTCCCTCATCCTTCTCCGTCTCTTGGCTCATCCTTCCCGGCAAGGACCATTCCCATATATTTACATACATACATGTGTACACTGTACACAGGGATTGGTACACTCACATTTGCGGATGATGACTATTATGAAGATTTCTTATCGATTCGCTGAGTGAACCCATTTAGGTTTGGGATGAGCATTTGCACTCCTCAGAACAACAGACAAAAGGATTTTAGGAATTTAGAATTCCTCTTAAATTGCCTTTAATTACGTCATATTAATTATAGTCCATTATCATCCCGGCAAAGACTTGCAAGCGGAACCGAAACTCTTCTTTCTTTCCCTTTGCCGGTCTCTCTCTCTCTCTCTCTCTCTCTTCTTCCGTCTCACACACGAAAGTCTCACATACATATGTACGGATGAGGGCATTTGTATACATGTATGCCCCCACAGTTTCTCATCTCTCCCGTCAGGAAACATTCCCGGTGGTTCTTATATCATTTTGAGAGGAGGCCGTCTGTACTGGTTGTTGTAGTCCATGAAATTATTATGGTACAGGGGATGACTCTCATTCCTTAACTACCTTAACTCCACTTCCTCTCAGTCTCTCTCTGTCTCTGTCTCTCACTCTCTTACACTCTCAATTTCTCACTACCCCTCTTTTATGTCTCCCAGCCTAACTTTCTCTCACCCTTTTTCCGGGTATCACACCCTGCAAATTCTCTCAAGAGCTCCTCGGGCACACATTGTGTGTACAGCTTTGGAGTTTAGCCTCTTCAAACACACTGGAGTCCCCACTATCTTTATGGTATAAATTCACCTAATAATATTACCCCACATTTGTGAGTATTTTTTTTTACCCCACCGACACTACTATTTCCTTCCTCTCCCCCACTCTCTCTCTTTCTCTGTCTCTCCTTCTCCCACTCTTTCCTCCTCCCCGCCACTCTTTCACTATTTATGAGTCTCCAATGAAAGAGACTGAGAGTTTAGGTATAAAGCCCCCTTTATCCCCTCCCTGTTTCCCCCACAGTGTGAGTAAGCCCCGATTCTCCGGTTCCTCTCGCCCCGTTGTCTCTCCCTCTGTGTAAAGCATATCATTTTATTTTACAAGGGAGAGTCCATAAAAGTACAATAATTTATTAGGAGCTTAAAAGGATTGTGTAAGAGGGGGGAAGGAGAGTAAACGAGAAAAAATTATTGCACAGTTAATTTTACCTCAATTTTTTCCTTCCCTTCCCACACCCCACGTCTTTGGTGGCACACAATCCCTGTTCCAATGCCGTTTGTACATACATATACATAGTTATATGTTTATATGTAGATACTACACATGCATTATTCCGGAAATATGCTTCACTGTCATTCAAAAAATAATAATCATTGTTATATCCATGCACTCAATGATCTAAGAGACTCCTGCACACATACTAATAGGGAAGGGCACACCCGAGTGAGTACTCATGTTCGGTATTGTCACGATCCAATGACAACAATAATCAAATAATAGGGAGCTAGAAAGGGAGAAGAGAAGTTGGCACCAATTTAAACTCTATTGTAACTTGTAGGAGGTTTCACAGTCCTAAACTAATATTTCTACACGCTTCATCACCTCCCATTGTCATCCTCCAGACTTTCGTAATCCTCCTTTCATATAATTCCCGATTGTCACCTCATACTCACACACACACTCCGGGATCTATACCCTGGTGGTAGTAATACTGGGACATGCACATGTGTAACTTACACATGTGCATATGTATAGCATGTAACTTATACATGCTGGAGTTAGAATGAATTTCAAATGCAGGTAGCTACTCCCACTCACATACTTTTTATCGCCAACAAACTGTTACACACACCAACTTTAGATTTATCAGGAAAACAGAAATGCTTTCCCCGTACGAGCTCCGACTCAAACCTCTCCAATGCCATTGCCAGAGTCAACACGACAGATTCTTCTCTTTCTCCTTTCTCTCTCTCCCATTCTCTCTCTCTCTCTCTCTCTCGCTTTCCTCTTCTCCCTCTTTACTTGTGTACTTATTATGGGCTTATATAATGTCATCACAGAAGCCAGGTACCCAGGAAAATTGATCAATGACTTGGAGAGAAAAGGGAAAGTGAGACCGTTGGAGATCGTGAAGAAAGCCGGCTTTACTGGGAGGATCTAAAATTTCTAAAAGTTGCACAAGAAATAACGGGAAAAGCAACAGTGCAAGTACAAAGAGCAAGGAGAAATGGGGAAGTTCAGAGGAAAGGGAACGGGTAACAATGAAAGGGGAAAGGCTACAGGGAAAGGCAGGAAAACCCAGGGAAAGTTGAAAGTATACAGGAGAAAGTCGAAATACTCGGAAGGTTATGGAAGTTCAAAATAAAAGTGAAAACCCAGATAAAATGGAAATTACAGAAGAGGAAGCGAAAAATCAGAGAAAGTGCAAAGGAGGAAGGTAGAAAACTCAGAGAAAGTACAAGAGAAATGGGAAAATCTCAGAGGTAGAGAGAGCGTTGAAAAGTAAAATAAAAATAAAAATGCCATAAAATGGATAAAGTACAAGAGAAAGGCAAAAATAAATTGTAGAGACAAGTGTAGAAAGTAGAGAAAAGCAATGGAGAGTGAAAATGTAAAGAATGGAGAAGGAGAGAATGGAGAGAAAGGGGAAAGAGTACGATAGGAAACAGGAGTATGTACTTAGGCACCGGTGAAATAAATTGGGAATACAGATAAAAAAAATTGTAAACAAAAGCATAGACTAAATACCCGATTGCAAGGCACCAAAGAATTCCAAGGAAATAAATCCCCTGATTCCGGGGATAAAAAAAAACAATTACGGGAGAACTTGATTGTAGCCAAGGAATCCGACCTCCTTCATTATTGATCCTGTTATTTTAGCACCGATATTATGATGAGATTAAGGCTAATCACAGGGATTACGACCAAAGAGGATGCAGTAAGAAATATATGGGTAGATGTTTGTAAAATTAAAGGTTGACAAAATAGTAATAAAATCCGGGGAAATCCCAGTCAAAGCTTTAAGATGCGGAGGGGAAGAAAGGGGCTGGATATCTCCATCCAATTACACCAGCACAGATGACAGTTATTAAAATCTCATTGTAATTACAATTCCGTTGATATAGAGGACCATAAATCCAACATAAAATGTGGGAAGATGCATATTATGGTATACTCTACCTATTTTTTCTCGTCTGTTTCTCCAGTCATCGCAAGGAGGAAAGAGTTAGCGAAACATTTATTGTTGTTTATGGGCAAAAAAACGTGATTATTCCACCTCTATTGGTCATTCTTTCTTCCTCATGCTTGGCCAAATAAGAAAACTCGCACTTAGTCGCTATAGTAAATTTTGCCATACGAAGTATAACTATATAATTGCTTTTTTAGTTACTTTGTGGCAACTAAGCTAAGCTGCAATTTGTAAATTCTTGACAGTCATATACAAGCTAATGCTGCTGTCTATAAAGACATTATAGGTTAAACGTTTGTTCACAATACCACGTGGTTATTTCCAGTTATTTGTGTTATTTTGAAGTTTTGGCTATTATTTTGCACGCAACTCAATGTGTGTGTTACGCTTGCAAACTTGCTCACAAACTGTTTGAATGCACTGAACAGGTGTCAACATACATGAAACGAGGCTCGACTTTCACTGCCTAGATTAAATTGAATTGAAAGAGGAGGAAAGTGAGAAAAGAAATGTGGCATCATTACCCCTTTGAATTTTTCTCCCGGATTAAATTGCGCTTCTCGGTTGAAAAGCGTACTAGCATTTGCATACATATGTAATTATATGTGTGGTGTTAGGAGGAGAAATGGTTTTTAAAAGGAATAATCCTAACTCTACCCAAATATTCTTATGTATGTACTTGCTTATATATGTAATTATATATAGCATACACATGCTTATGCTAAAGTTTCATATTTGTATGTGGAACATTTAATTACCGTATTACATCACCTGTAATTCTCTTGTTTTTGCTGGAGGTGACAATAGGGGGAAAGGAAACTACGGAGAAATATGGCCTCTATTTTTCTGTGGGTAATATACCCATACCGGTGAAATGGGCAGGCAGTAAATATTTTACAATAGGAACTTTGTCGAGTTGGGAGCATTTTCTGACTTTTATTGGGTGTTTATTAAAGGGGAGCGCAATCTGAGAACAAAATATAGTGGGAGGAGATACAAATAATTTTGGTGTACAGGTACATTCATTTGTGCACGGAGTCTCGTGAACTCAGTGGGGAGTGGAATTTTTAAAAGAATCTCTTCTTATGAAGAAACATGTCTTCAGAAGAATGGAGCAAATAAAACCAGAGCAGAGAGAGAGAGAAAAACGAAGAGAAGAAGAGAGGAAGAATGAAGGTGTTTAAAGATGGAAATGAAAGTGTGCCATCAAGTATTTTTCTGAAGGCCTTCACGTTAGCTTATTTTCCCCTTGGTTCTTGTTTTTTAACTGTTTTTTCTATCGCGTTTTTAATACTTCCTTGATTTCTCTTATTACCCCAATTTTTTCTTCATATCTCCACTAATTGCTGACTGTTGACGTGTTTCCCTCTCGATGTCTCTGTATTTCCCGCTCCGTATTTCTGTTTTTACTCCCTCGATGTATTTTAATCGCTGGATTTCATCGCTGGAATCGGAATCGCTGGAATCGCTGGAATTTAACTGTATTTTATTGGGATTCTGCTCTCTTATTTCGCAATTTAATCTCCTGCTCAATTTCTATCTTCCTATTAGATTTTACCTAGCTTATTTTTATTTCATGATTTTACCTCGCTTATTTTTATTTCATGATTTTACCTCGCTTATTTTTATTTCATGATT
>JAQGBT010002375.1:0-24515 GCA_034698585.1 Disparrhopalites patrizii
CATAAAGAGAAATTTTAGAGATAAACATAAAGAGAAATTTTAGAGATAAACATAAAGAGAAATTTTAGAGATAAACAGGAAAGCAGGGAAATCAGAGAGATTTCAGAGATAACAAAAGCATAGAAATTTGAGACATTTTAGTGATAAAAAGCATAGAAATCGGAGAATTTTTAGACATAAAAAAGCACAGAAATTAGAGAAATTTTAAAGATAAAAAAGCACAGAAATTAGAGAAATTTTAAAGATAAAAAAGCATGGAAATCAGAGTAATTTAGTAGATAAACGTAAAGCGTAATTTCAGAGATAAACTTACAGATATTTTAGAGATAAACGTAAAGAGAGATTTCAGAGACGATCATAAACCGTGATTTCAGAGATAAAAAAGAGAGCATAGAAATCCGAGAGACTTCCGAAATAAGCATAAAGAAAAATTTCAGAGACAAAAAAATAAAAAATCACAGAGATTCAAGAGATAAACAAATCAGAAATCAGAGAGATTTAAGAGACAAACGTAAAGAAATTGCATAGATAAAAACGAAAGCCTAGAAATCAGAGAGTTTTCAGCGACAAACGTAAAGAAATGCTTCAGATTTAAAACCCAAAGCATATATAGAACTCGGAGAAAGTTTAAAAAAAAAGAAAACTAGAGATATTGGAGAAACAGACTAAATAAGAAAAATGAAAAATAAGTGACAACAAAGGAAAAGGAAAAAAGAAAGAAAAAGCAGATGAAAGTAGTCTAATTACAAAACCAGATTTTTTCCTCGCCAAAGAAAGTAGAAAAAATCCGTTTCCTCCGCAAACAACCTTTGAACGGATTCCTCCACTTCTGCCCTAAAATCCCCGCATAACTCCACGTGGTTCGAAATCCCCAAAGAATCTCCGTGCGTTAATTTCACTTCCTTTTTAAACATCTTCCTTCCAAAGAGATCTCTCTCTCCCGCAACCCACAACAGATGCTCTTTCATAGGAAATCTGGATCCCTTTTTTCCTTCCATGCCAGAGAAGATCAAGGGAAATATGCAGAGTATGTGGTAGAGACAAGTTACTCACTTGGCAAGAGATTCCGAAGACTAATGGAGCGGAAAAACTTGGGTACGGATTTAGCCGAGACCCGCTCCTCCTCCGCTTCCCCGGGATAAACACGGCCATTGGACTCCCCCGGATTCCCACAAACGGAATTTCTGGCTTTGGAATTACGGATTTCCCCTCCGCCCCCGCCCAAATAGTACCAGGAAGATTCCTCCCAATCCTCCTTCCCATTAGTCCCAATCTTGCCACTCATCCCCCCGGAAACCTTCCGGCGGGGACTCCCACCTTTGGAATCCCCCTTCCAACCCCGCAGAGTGGAACAGGAGCTTCCCACGTCGTCGTCCGTATCCGACCCGTCAAGGTCATTTCTTAGGGGGTAAAGGTCATTTTTCCCCGAACAACGCTCATTATTCCCAGAAAGTCCATTCAAGGGTGTCGGGTACTTTTTCTGGGCTCTCTCCTTGTTCTTGTGACTATTCCTCCGGAAGAGCCCAGAGGTCAAATTCCCCTCCGAGAGACTCTTCTGCCACAACCATCCACTCCCAGGCAGGCTCTGAGTACTACCCGCCTTATCCCCGCGGCCCAGCCCGGAACCCTCCCGGCGGAGGCTGGCGAGGAAGGAGAACCGCTTTTTGGTCTGTTTGGGCGTACTGGGGATGCTCCCCCGTTTAGAGGGGTTAGAATGAGGATCCTCCGGCGGGCGGTATTGGTTGCCGTAGACAAATCCGAAGGGGGAGGTGCTCCGGGGGTCCTGATAGGCTCCCGGGGGGTCTGTTTCGTCATCGGAATTGGGTCGGGATTGACCGTACAGCATCTTCTGGATGGCTCGGTGGCGGTCCCGCTCCTCGGAGAGGCTCGGGTCGTCCTCTTCTGGGGTATCCACCGGAGGATCGGGCTCCCATCCGTTGGACGGAATGTCTCTGCCGTTGGGCGGAATATCTCTTCCGTTGCCCAGAAGATCTCTGCCGTTGGCCAGAAGATCTCGTCCATTACCCAGAACATCTCTGCTGTTGCCCAGAAGATCCCGTCCATTAGCCAGAAGTTCGCGTCCATTGTGGGAGGTATTCTCCCGGAAAAAAGTGGGAATATCGCATGTTTTATGAGAATTCCTCTCGGAGGATCCCGGCGGATCTCGGCTCCTGGGTACCCGATGACTGTACAGGGAACTACCGCCGCTGAGTGACGGGGACGGAGGTTGACAGGTGTTAATTGGACCCTGAATGTTCCGCTCCTCCTGCGTCTGGATGATGAATGCCTTGGCGGCGCCACTCCCACCGTGCCGGACAATCGTGGCAGTTGGTTGGTCCGTCTCATTTGGACTTATCCTGCTTCTTATCCCTCCTAAGCTAAATGCGGATTCCTTTCTTCTGGGCGGGTGTTGATGGGCCTGTGGGGGTGGAGGAGGGTAATAATGCTCGTAGGGAGATGCACTAGGGGATGATCCACCCCCGAAATTCCCTGGTCGCTTTTCAGCTGTAGGTATCCCATATTCAGCTGGGGGCTGATGACGGGGAGAAGAGAAGGAGGAGGAGGAAGATTTCCGAATTAGGCCGTTCTTCGGCAGAGTTTTACAGTGATTTCCTCCGTTTGTGGGTGACGGAGGGAAAGGGCCGAAGGTGGATCCGTTTGGGAGTGGCGGGAGGTCCGAAGGGAAGTGCGAGGGTGCTTTTCCGGGGGAGGAGACCGGCGAAGATTTTTTCCAGGAGAATGGCATTGTTGGTGGAATAAATTTTTACGATTTGGCAACGCAACGCAAAGATCAAAATTCTTAGGGGGCTAAATTTGTATCCGGATTTAACCACGCTTTTTTACGACTTGTAGTAGAACTTTATGAGCGGGAATATTTGAATCGGAAAATTTGCAAAAACAGTTTCATCAGAAAATTTTTAAGGGTTGTTTCATCGGAAAATTTGCACAGATATTTTCATCGGAAAATTTGCACAGATATTTTTATTGGAAAATTTGCAAAGATTGTTTCATTGGAAAATTTGCAAAGATAGGTTTATCACAAAATTTGCAGGGATAGTTTTATCCAAGAATTTGCAAAGGTAGGTTCAAAAATAAATTTTCAAACCGCTGACTGATTTTGTATAAATTTGAAAATTTGAAAATCGCTGAACTTTTGAAATATTATAAAGTGGCATTTTTATATTTTTATTTCTTCAACGTTAAAATATGTCATTGCTCAAAAGTTTTACAGGGCAAAATTTAATCCGTTTTTCACCACAATTTTACACCATGCGGGAATAATTTCATCGAAAAATTTGCAAAGATAGCTTCATTCTAAAATTTTCAAAGATAATTTCTAATAGAAATTTTAAAAACGCTCGTTGAAAAATTTGTAAACCGTTGATATCCTTGAAATGTTTTGAAAATTTTTGAATACTATAAAGTGGATTTTATCCAGAAATTCCAACCGGTCATCGCACTTTACACAAAAACGTATAAAAATGACGTTAATCCACTTAAAACAGCTTTAACTGGTAAATATTATTCACTGATAAATTTGTCACGGATCCCACCACTCAAATTTTTCCAAAACATCTACGTTCACATTGCCGGGCTTCCTCGAAGTTCCCTTGAATTTGTCAGAAACTACTTGCTGAAAACAATTTCAACGTAACACCGTTGTCACTTTGTTTTACTGTTTGTATATATTCGTACAAATTTCACGGTGCCAAAGAATCCCCACAAATTCCGCCGCCATAAACTTTGGAAGGATAAAACATAAAAATTTGAGGCACAAAAAGCTGAATGATGTCAGATTTGTTTTCCAGGCCACAATCTCTCCCACGTCGTCCTTGCAGAGAATGTGAAATTTGCGTTTCATTCACCAATTAAACCCAGCCTGGCGTAATGCACATGGTAAGTAAAAGGGAAAAATGTCATCCCTAAAATTTGCTCTTGGTACACGGCCCACGCTCTTTTTTTTAAAAAAAAAAAGTGATCCCAATGATGTTCGTGTCCGTATATATTTTCCTCCTGTTCAAATATCACTTTCGTACTCACAGAAAGTACCACCTAAATGTTGTCTTTTTGACTCTCGGGTGACTGACTCACAGGGCACTAAATGGGAACCAGTACGCTATAAGCGGTCGTTCACAAAGTTATAGGTTGGCTACAGGTCATAAATTTCGTGTCAGGTTATACACATCCCCATGTCACTTGTGTTTCCTTCTCTGATTTCATCCTTTTTTCTCTCTTTCTCTCTCTCTTTAAAGATCTTTATTCGCTCTCTAAAATCCTTGCACTGAGCAGGGCTAATCTTTATGCATTTTTCACTCCTTATTCTCCCCATGCGTTTTATGGTGAGTAATGGACCCACCAAAGCTCTACCGTGGTGTGTCACCATTTTTGTGGACAGGCAAAAAATTTGTACGCATTTAAATACACGCATTGAGCCATGCAAAACAAAATTCTCTCAATACAAATTTTTTTTCTTGCAATAGAACTATTCAAAACATTTTGCTCGCAATAGAACCATACAAGAAATTTTTCCGGCTATAGAATTATTCAAAAACTTTTGCTCACAATAGAACCACACAAGAAAAAATTTCTTGCAATAGAATTATTTAAAAAAATTTGTTCGCAACAGATCCACACAAGAAAAACTTTCTTGCAATAGAATTATTCAAACAATTTTGCTCGCAACCGAACCATACAAGAAATTTTTCTTGCAATAGAACTATTCAAAAGACTTTGCTCGCAATAGAGCCATACAAAAATAATTTCTTGCAATAGAACCGTACACAAAATTTTTCTTGCAGTAGAATCGCATATGTACAAGAAATGTTTCTTGCAATAGAACTATTCAAAACATTTTGCTCGCAATAGAACCATACAAGAAATTTTTCCGGCTATAGAATTATTCAAAAACTTTTGCTCACAATAGAACCACACAAGAAAAAATTTCTTGCAATAGAATTATTTAAAAAAATTTGTTCGCAACAGATCCACACAAGAAAAACTTTCTTGCAATAGAATTATTCAAACAATTTTGCTCGCAACCGAACCATACAAGAAATTTTTCTTGCAATAGAACTATTCAAAAGACTTTGCTCGCAATAGAGCCATACAAAAATAATTTCTTGCAATAGAACCGTACACAAAATTTTTCTTGCAGTAGAATCGCATATGTACAAGAAATGTTTCTTGCAATAGAACTATTCAAAAAATTTTGCTTGCAATAGGACCATAATAGAATTCCGGAAGCCACATGGGAAAATCTGTTCCATTGAAATCCCGAATTAGCCCCTTTCAAAATTCCCCCGGTAAATGCTTGCCCTATTTTCCCCTTTGTGTACATTTGACATCAACTGAACCGCTCACACATGCTCTGTGCTTTTGAATGGGTTAATTAATCACGCATTTCCGCTGAGGGCAAAGGTCAAGCACGGAGGATTTGGGTAGTACACAAATGGCACGAATTATCTAGTACTAGTCTGGTAATAGTACACAGTAAAATCTCAAGTCTCAAGTAATGGGATTGTAAATGGAACAAGCTATATATGAAGAGCAAGTTTAGGGCCTCGTTTGAGATTTTATGTCGGAATGCGCAATAAAATTTTGACCAACAACATTTCACATGGAACGAGACTTTGAACGTTCGTAATGAGGCCGTTTCCTTTAATGCGTTACCAATATACGTGAGGGAAAAAATTTGTAGGAATATAACGGCTGTTTGCGATCGTTTGGCAAAAACTTTCCTGTACATTTTGCCAACAATTTCTGTTCCATTTAGATTGACACTTCCCCGCTATTTTCCGAAAAATTACATTGCCATTATTCTTAACTTTCCCTAAATTTCATTGAAATTTCCCAAATATTTTTCTAAAATTTCTCGGAAATTTTGTATAAATTTTCCTGAAATATCCCAAAATTTTCTTGATATTTCCCTGAAATTATTTTCCTACAAATTCCATTTAATTTCTCTAAAAATTTCCAAAAATGTCATGAAACTTTCCAAAATTGCTGTGGAATATCCTAAAACGTTTCTTAATATTTCCCTTTCATTCCCCCGAAATTTACCTTTAATTCCCCCAAAATTTGTCTCAAATTTGCCTCAAATTTACCAAAAATGACGCTGAAATTCCCATTTAATTTCCTGCAAATTTCCCAAAAATGTGTGCGTTCAACCCTAAATTTCAGTAACATTTAGCTGAAGTTTTGAGAAAAAACCTGAACAAAACCCAGCCACATTCACGGCTTAAACAGAACCTTAAAAAACATACCAAGACTCTGTAAAAACGTATAAACTGGTAAATTTAATCAGGCCCAAAATCACGCCCGAAGTCGGACAATCATCCCACATGCATCCGTTGCCAAGGCATCCATGTCCAAAAATACTTAGGTACTAAAAAAAAAACTTCTTGCTCCATGGCACCGTTTAGTTCAGCGTATACATAATAAAAATTCCCCCGTTTTTTTCCCTTTCTACCTCCTCTTTCTCCTCCTCCTTCTCCCCGTGCACTATTTGGAGCTGAACGTCTTCAATCACTCATTGCCAGCCGTCTCCTTACTTATATTCTTCCTCCTCCGCCCCCTCCCTTGTTCTTCCTCCTCAATCCTCCTCTTCTCTCCCAGAATGTCTCATGTATTACGACAACACAGAAAAAACTGGGAAAAAATACACCCACACGCACAAACAGTCATAAAGGCAAAAGGGAACACACCCTCCTTGTTTGTTCCTCTGCTCTGTCTCGCCCTCTCTCTTTCTCTTTCTTTCTCTCTCTCTCTCTCTCTCTCTCTCTCTCTCTCTCTCTTCCTCTCTCTCTTTTCCTCTCTCTCTCGTCCTCTCTGTATTTCCCCCAATAAAAAAATATTGTACAAGATCAAAACGTTGAAAATACAATGGCATATAGACGCCTTTTAAAAAGAAATTCTTTCCCAAAAATTCCTTCAATACAATCGACTCTCTCTATAACGGTTCCGCTTAAATCAGCAAATTTTCCCCGTTATAACAAAAAACGGTCACATATAATTTTTTCTACGTAATAATTGGCGAAAGTTTTTGAGGGGAACATTTTCTGCCACCATTATGGACAGAAACCCGTTATAAGGGAGCCGGATATAGAGAGATTCAACTGTACATTTAACCGTTATAGAGAATATCCGGTACAGTGGAGTCTCTCTATAACAAATCTCTTTATAACAACATTTCTCCGTAACAACCTTATTTTTCCAGCCCTTCGTACATGTAAAACAATATTTTTCGCCCTTTTCTTCAGAGTCGTTATATACAGACTCTGTATATAACAATACGAGATCATTACAGAGAAAAACATTTAATGGCGGGGGATTCAAACTTAAAGAAAAACCCGGCATACGGAGAGAAATATGCGAAGGCGTGGCTTGACACGGTTATGGAGAAGAAGGCCAAAGGGCGGGGGAATCAAAGCTATAGTTCAAAAACCGTTGTAGAGAGAGAAGTATGTGACGGCGTGGCCTAAAACCGCTATAGGGAGAGCGGCTGAATAGCGGGGGATTCAAAACTGCCCCGTTATAGAGAAACAATTGCTGTAGACCGTGAATTTTATTATTATAAATCTGTCGGGCGGGTTTGGGAAGACTGTTATAGAGCGAAAACCGTTGTGGGGAAGCCCGCTGTAGAGAAAGTGGACTGTAACTGGAGGATTGTTAGAGACGGAGGATGGAGAGAGATTAAAAATGAACGACTTCTCTGTTAATCACCTTAAATGTATGGGCGCAGAATGGGATATCTCCCAGGCGAAGATCGCCCTGCCAAAAAATCTCTGTAAAGACCTCCTTTTACCATCTCATCAAGGATTCCACCATGTTTTTGCGATAAAAAGGGATTTTCTTTTTGGGCAATCTCATTATAATAGAGGAAATGGGGAGCTTGTTTTTGTCTGGAGCATCCCATATTTTTTGGTGAATGACCATTGAAACAAGAATCATTTGGGAGGGAGAGAACAATGTGGTGGACGAGAGAGAGATGGTCGTCAATGGAAACTAATTACCCTGGGAGTCCTTATATAGCTTCCGCAATTCTTCAACACTACAGAGAGAGACATGAGAGAGAGAGGGAGAGAGAGAGAGAGAGAGAGAGATGGAGACGAGGCTATGTCAATCAGCACTCCTTTCCCTTAAGCTAGTACGGCCATATAACTATAAGGCTTCTGCTCTTGCTACTTAAGCACGCACTCATGTAATTTTTTTTTTGAAGCTGGAGGAGAAAAAACAACAACGAGAAATTGTCAATCAACAATTTTTTTGGAAGATTTCTATCCCTTAAAAATTCTTTCTATGATATCTTCTATCTCTCTCTGTTTTCTTTCTTTATCTCTCTCTCTCTGATTTAATTTTTCTCCGATTTCTCTCTTTCTCTCTCTGATATTTCTCTGTAATTTTTCTCTTTCTCTCCGATTTCTCTCGCTCTCTCTTTGTTTTCTCTCTTTCTCGTTCTGCTTTTATTTTTCTATGATTTTTTTCGTTCACTCTCTGCTTTTTTTCTTTAATTTCTCTTTCTCTCAGATTTCTCTCTTTCTCTGTTTGATTTTATTTCTCTCTGATTTCTCTCTTTGATTTTAGTTCTCTCTAACTTCTCTCCTTCTCTCGTTGATATCATTTCTCTCTAATTTCTCTCTTTGATATCATTTCTTTCTATTTTGTCTCTTTCTCTCTTTCTCTCTGATCTCTCTCTTTCTCTATGATTTCTCTCTTTCTCTCTGATGTCTCTCCTTCTTGTTCTGATTTTATTTTTCTCTGAATTCTCTCTTTATCTCTCTGATTTTAATTCTCTCTAATTTCTCGTTCTATCTTTGATTTTATTTCTGCTGATTTCCCTTTTAATTCCTCTAATTTTTCTGTTTCTCTCTGATTTTATTTCTCATTGATTTGTCTTTTTCTCTCTCTAATTTTATTTCTCTCTGATTTCTGTCTGTGATTTCTGGCTCTGATTTCATTTTGCTCGGATTTCTCTCTATCACTCTCTGCATGTGATTTCCTCTATTTCTCCTTTTGCGTCTGTCACTCTCATTGACCTCTGTTTCTCTCTCTCTCTCCCTCTCTCTGTCTGTCTCTCTCTTTGTGCCTCCACACTTGATTCCATATTGCATTTGAACCGAAAGGAGTGGAATAATAAATTATCCTGGCATGTTTGCATGGATAAAATAAATACATATGCAGGCACATGCATTCATCCCCGCCACAAAGAGGACCTGTTCTATTTCAAGTGTTCGTGCGTGTCAATTCCTTCAATGATGAGAGATTCAAAAAAAACAAAAATTTTTTGGACATATTTTTTTCCACTGCAGACATATTAAAGACACTCACATTGACAAGGAGGGGCTTGTGCATGAAACGAATTTATTTTTAAGGGGGAAAAACGTGCACCTTTCAAATATAAAATATACACCCACCCCGGTCTTTTTTTGGACTGCGGGGGTGGAATGTGCAATGCTTGGGGTAAATGTACGGGGTAGATATTCCCAGGCAGGAGACATTTTTGTTTTTTTAAAGGATCCTATACGCCTATTAATACTTATCAACGGGCTCTATTTATTCTAGTTCATTCCTCGCATTTTGCCTCGTAACAACTTTCTGTTTCGTATTTCTGTATAGTTAATATTGCCAGCTTTAGCCTCCTTTCTAATAACTCCGTAAATGCAATTGAGACAAATTTCCTCGTATCGCAGTAACATTTCAAGAAATTTTAGTCTCAGGGAATTGCGCCAACAAAACATTTTCCCAGCGAATAAAAGTACCGCTATAGACGTACTATTCCGTCCAGGTCCTTTGGAAAACAAATGAATCCGTTTGGTAATTGTATTTCTCAAAATGTTTTCTTTATTTTGGACACACGACCTGCGCTCAGGGTTGGAGGCGAGAAAAACGGGCGCCACGTAAAATCGCAAAGCAATTGAATCCAACCCAAACACTTGTTTATACAACTTTTTAGCTCTTTAGAATCGACGGGAAAGCACGTGGGAAGGGACGGATTTTATGTCCCAATAAAACGTGTTCCCCTTCAACTCAGGAAGAAGAGGGAAATATCAGAAACGGAAGGGGGAGAATGTGAGGAGAAAAAATGGAGGAAAATCAAAGAACATTGAAAAATCAGGGCGCAAATCAATGAGCGGAAAATCAGAGAACATTAAAAAATAGAGGAAAAGCAGAGAACATAAAAAAGAGAGAAAATCCAGAGAAAATAAAATAGAAGCAATTGAGAAAATATAAGAGAGAAAAGTAGGAGGAAATAAAAGAGAGAAACATCAGAGAAAATAAAGGAAGAAAATCGGAGAAAAAACGAAAGTGGAGAAGCCCAGAGAGAACTCCAAGAAAAGCAAAGAGGGAATCCGAGAGGAAACAAACAAAAAAGGAAAATCAAAGACGATACGAACGAGTAAAAAATCAGAGAAGAAATAAAGAGAGGGAAATTCCAAAAAAATAAGATAATCAAGATCAGATAACTAATAGCTAATGGGAAATCGAGGATTAAGCCAAATTGGCAAATGAGAGAAAATTAAAGAGAGAATAACCAAGGAAAATTACACAGAGAAAAAATCAAAGGAAACTTCAGAGAGAAAAAATCACGGAAAATTACACCGAGAAAAGTTAAAGACAAACAAATAAATAGAAAATGAGATGAAACAAAAGAGAATAATATCAGGGACCAAACAAAAGAGGGACAAGTCAGAGCAAAGACAAAAAAGGGGAAATCCAGAAGGGAAAAAAAACAAAAAAGCCCATAAAACCCGGTCTCCCTTGATTTCCCGCAGCTTCTGCCTCACTATAGAACGCACGCACTGAGAGAGAAAAGGAGTTTGGGGGACCACAAAATGAATGGAGAAGATGCTGGAGATCCTCAAAAAAAAAGATGTTCACAAAATGTGTGTACCACAAGAAAACAGAAGTGGAATGGGGATGCTGATGATAATAGCAAGAAGAAACTGCCACGCACCGCCAAACACAGTTTTTGCCCTCTCACACAAATGTGCGTCTTGCTCAGACTGTGTGAGATGGAGGACTGACGGCCGTTGGCAGGAGATTCAATGCGTACAGAGGGATTTGGGGAGAACAAGAGAGAGAGAGAGAGAGATGCTTTAGAAAACAAGAGATGAAGAAGAAGAAGAAGATTTTTTTCTCTCTCTATTTCTTGACAGAAGACTTGAATAGGTTCATCTCTCATTGACTTCCATGTGAACGGCTCCTCCGCACGGACTCTTTAAGCTAATTCCCTTCAGCCTTTCTCTTACCATACACTTTACTACGGCCCAGGAGCTCCCAAATACTCATTTCACAGGCTCGTATTCCTTATAAAAGCTTCTCATACTTCCATCCACCGCGGCCCACGTCCAAATGTTCTGGTAAAAGCAATTCTTATTCACTATTTCTCTTTATTTTTGCGCATTTATTCCTTTCATTTAATCCTTTTTTTTCGCATTTAGCATTTTTCTTTTCATCCCTTTTTTCTTCTCCTCCCGTTGTTCCTTTAAGTTAACTTTCCAAATGTCCATTTATACATTACTCTTCATTTCCGACTTTCTGTTTCTCCTATTGTCTCTTAATAAAATTCCCTTCCAAATTTTGTCTCGCTTTTATCTGTAGTTTTTCACTCTTAGCTACTGCTTTTCTCTGTCACTGTTTTGCATTTATTTTGTCTCTTTTCTGAATTCATTTCGCCTCTGTGATTGTTTTTATTTCGACTCTTTGTTTGCTTTCATTCCGTCTCTTTGTTTGTTTTTATTCCGTCCCTTTGTTTGTTGTTATTTCGTGTCCTTGTTTGTTTTTGTGTCGTCTCTGTCTTTGTTTCCATTCATTTCGTCTCTTTGTTGGTATTCATTTCGTTCCTTTTTTCATTCAGTTCAGTTCTTCTCTTTTTTGCATTTATTTCGTCTCGTTTTTAAATTTATTTTGTCCCTGTTTTGCATCGATTTCGTTTCTCGATATATTTGGACTTACTTTGTTTCTATTTTATTTTGTACCTATTTTTGCATTCATTTCGTCTCTTTTTTCGAATTTGTTCTGTATCTTTTTTAGCAGTCATTTCGTCTCTTTGTTTTCTTACATTCCATCTCTATTTTTGAATTTATTTCGTCTCTCTTTTTGAATACATGTTATCTCTTTTTTAATTCATTTCAGCACTTTTTTCGAATTTATTTCGTATCTTTTTTGTATTTATATTTCGTCTCTTTTTTCCTACCGTCTCTTTTGGCGTACTTATTTCGTCTATTTTGAATTTATTTTGTCTCTTTTTTTGAATTTATTTCGTCTCTTTTTTTGAATTTATTTTGTCTCTGTTTTTGAATTTATTTCGTCTCTTTTTTTGAATTTATTTTGTCTCTGTTTTTAAATTTATTTTGTCTCTTTCTTTGAATTTATTTTGTCTCTTTTTTTGAATTTATTTTGTCTCTTTTTTTGAATTTATTTCGTCTCTTGTTTTTAAATTATTTCTTCACTTTTTTATATTTATTTCGTCTCTTTTTTTGAATTTATTTCGTCTCTTTTTTTAAAATTATTTCGTCTCTTTTTTTAAAATTATTTCGTCTCTTTTTATAAAATTTATTTCGCCTCTTTTTATAAAATTTATTTCGTCTCTTTTTATAAAATTTATTTCGTCTCTATTTTAATTCAGTTCGTCGTTTTTGAAAATTCATTTCAACTCATTAATTTCGCCATTTTCTGGCTTTCGTTTCGTCTCTTGTTTAATTCAATTTCCTCTCGTTTTTGGCATTCATTTCGTCTCTTCATTTGCATTCGCACTCTGTTTATTTTACTTTGCAGCAAAATGTGCTGTCTCTTCTTCCTATTGTTGACTACCTGCATTATTGCAAAAGACTTGAATTAGCAATTTTTATTTTGTCTCTTTGTTCCTTTTTAAGTGCACCCCTTCGGCGTTTCTGCAGAGAAATTCACCAAATCGCACCCACGTGAAGAAATAAAAAAACGCTGTAGGTAGTCGCCTATTCGCAGTCACTTATAAAGAAGCATGTGCATACCTGCAGCCTTATTATTGAAAATGAATGGGCACAAGTTAGTGAAGTGCTTGGGAAAAGCCAGGGGAAAAAATGTTCAACAATCAAAAGGAAGAAGGTGAAATGGCCGTACATAAAAATGTAGGTAAATATATCCAATTTAATATTACTGTTATTATACCTTCACACGCCGTGCCATTGCCTCCTCCATGAAAAAAAAAATCACACGCCTCCACGCCAATCCCATACATTTATGGGCCTTTCAATTGTGCCTCTAAAATTTCTCTCTCATTCCCTCTCGCCCCGTTTGACCTCCGCCATTTGGATTTGATGCCACAATTATTACTACAAATAATATCATTTACTATTGCTTCGTGTAATGGAAAGGAAATTTGAGGGCAAATCGCCAAGAAAAATGCGCGGGGGCTGGGATTATGTAAACATAAGGCAGTGGCTTGGGGGCGATAATTGTCATTTAATTTTTTCTCAACAACCAGACTCGGAAATTTTAATGGGATACAAATGTATTGTTTTTTCATGGGGACGTTTACGGCTTGTAAAGCTGCTTAATATATGGAAAATCTCATTGTCATAAAATGGCAGGGTAATAATTGGAAAATTGTTTCCCTGTATTATGGCAATGTGCATATCATTATATTATATATTATATTATATATGGCTCTATGTAATAAATCATTAGGGAGCTTATTTTCCATAATGGCGCCTGGTTAGACTTGCACTTTTCTGCGATTACGAATTGAAACGACGTGGAATGTCAAGGTTGTCAAATTTGCGGGGCAATAATTGGTGATGGTGGACACGGTTTTGACCGATAATGGTATTACCGTGCGTAATTCAAAGGCTACAAAGCCTGCAGTTGCAAGTATATTAAACATATCAACAATAACGTAGATTTCGTTGTGACTAAAACGGTAAAGTAATCCAGAAATTTTGCGGAGCTTCGCAATGCCCAACGTTGTGATTTAGCGTCCTAGCAGCGCCACTCGCAAGGGAAGTGCGTGCAAATTTGCAGATATGCTAATAGTTTATTAGGAAATAAGCGTGAAAAACATTGGTATTCGTTGAAGTTTCAGAAATCCAAAAGACTTACGCCGCACATTTTGACTCAGCATATACAAAATTTGTAACTGTATTCGGGTTTTGCTGGCATTGGCATTGATCTTGACTGTTTCCTCTAACGGCGTACAATACGTAATTGCATAAAACGTTAGTTAGCCAAATTTAAAACAAAGGAAAAGTCTGAAATTTGCAACAACGCGCAATTTCCGCAATAAGTCGAGTTAATAAATTTCCAACCATACAAAACTGAAAATTTCCAACAAGGCAAAAATTGCAAAATTTTAAACTAGACAAAACTGCAAAATTTTTAACCAGGCAAAACTGCCAGATTTTTAAATAAGCAAAAATGCTAAATTTCCAACAAAGCAAATCTGCCAAATTTTTAATAAGGCAAAACTGCTAAATTTCCAACAAGGCAATTCTGCCAAATTTCAAACTAGGCAAAATTGCCAAATTTTTAAATATTGGCAAAATTGGCAAATTTTCAACAAGGCAAAACGGCTGAATTTCCAAAAAAGCAAAACTGCCAAATTTTTAATAAAGCAAAATTGCTAAATTTCCAACAAGAAAAAACTACCAAATTTAAAACTAAGAAAAATGGCCAAATTTTAAACTATAGGCAAAATTGCAAAATTGGCAAAACAATACAATTCTACGAAACTAAATTTTGGAATTTTCGTAAGAAACTGCCGTTAAAATTGTACATGATGTAGTCAGCAAATGGTGAAATTTAACAATATTCTGAAATGTTTCCGGATTTTACAAACAACCGCGCTTTACGTTTAAACTGTCGAAACGGTAAACGTAAAATAAATGAATGTAAATTTAAATTTCGTTGCAGTTCACAGTTATGCAATGTCCGCAGCAAAGAGTGTCTACCACAGTAGGTGGTAAAATTTGTAGTAGCAACTCTATATTTACATCCCTTAAATAATAATCAATTTCGTCTTGTATATCACAGTTGGCAAAAAAATTTCCCAAGCCACTCACGTCCACAATTAATTACAAGAAGGCCTTTGCCCCTCCACCCAAAAGGACATTCCATGTACTTTCCCACGTGGGAGGAACTCACGCATTCACTCTTCTTTATTGGCTCACGTCCTTATTTACACGGATCCCTCGCAAAAGCACACGACGCTCTTTCAATCATTTACAAGCCATCCAGATTTCCTCACGATTCCTTCTCTGTGTCCACCTTTTCCCCCTTAAGAGCTGCCAAGGAGAAGGCGTTCATTCATTATTTTTGAATGGAATATTAAATAACAGAGTGAACGTGTGAATTAATAATTATCCGCTCTCCTCCCCCCTTTTAGTACATCTGCAGAGGAAATTTACGCACATGTATGCAGGGGATAATTCGAAGACAGAATATATTCTTGCAGTATTCAGAGGAAGAAATTTTCTCACTAAGATAGATAGATTCTCATTAAACCGCACAACATATGCAGAATATAAAGAAAAAAAGCCCCCCCCGGAAAATTATGGGATTAAATATTTACGTGAATCCGCATCCACACAAAGTCTATGGAGTCTCCCATTTTTTTTTTGAAATCCCAGACTAAATTGAGGGTAAACATTGTCAGACGTTTAATGGGGGTACCAAAATTTATTTGTACACGCTCAGTATGTGCAGGGTGCCAAGAAAGGATCGACAGTCGACTCTCTCTACAACAGCACACTATATGCACCAGAAAAAGTGCTCTTATAACGCACTGCTGGTACAGAGAATTGGTTAAAAAATATTAATATTAATTAATTAAGATTATTTACAGGATTAACGTCCATAATTTTCCAAATTCGAACAATATTTACACAATTAGGCGTAAATATTTACGTTTTAGTGAGAAAAGAAGGAAATTGTGCTGATATGGAGTTCCGGTGCTGTTATATAGAGAAAACGTTAATGTTGAAGGGATAGCTGACTTGGGCGCTAATGCTCTTATAGGGAGAAAGTGCTGTTATACTGAGAGGAATTTGAGCGAGGGTAGAAAATACCCGGCTGTTATAGAGTAACTCCTGTTATATAGGGAGTGCTCTTATAGAGAGCGCACTTTACATGGTAAAGCTGTAGGGGGATTCAGCACTGCTGTTATGGAGCAAGTGCTCTTACGGGAAGGGCCGGTATAGGGAGAATCGACTGTATGCTCCAAAATAGAAAAAGCATGTTCTCCATGCAGAATGTTATTGCGAAGCTATCAAAAATATTCCCATTATGATCAGACCAGAATTGGCCAAGTTATGGCGAGTTTTCCGCGCCAAGTTAAAAATAGGAGTTTTGACGAAATTAGTATTTTCATTATATCATCAAAAATTCCAAATAAAAACCATTTTTAAACTAATTAATGCCTTGAAAATTATGAAAAGCAGCTTTTGGGAGCTAAGCAAACGATAGCTTTAAAGATTTTATTCCAACAAAAACCATTCAGAAGTATTTTTACTTAATTCACCATTAAATTGTACCCTAGAAACAAGTTCTGCAAATTTATTTTGGTCCATGAAGGCAGAAACAAATATCGATTTAACTAAAATTTCTTAACTGGGCGCGGAAAAATCGCCATAACTTTTTAATAATAAATTCCAGCTTGATCTTTATACGAATATTTTTTCTAGATTCACAATAAAATCCTGCTCAGAAACGCCGCTTGCCCCATTTTGTGCGGTTGTGAGAGCATTAAAAGCTTTGTCCCTAAATACAGAAACAAAACAGCAATTTTGTCGAAAATTTAAATCTTCAATTTGCTTTAAAAAAAACACCATAACTCGGCCAAAGTTTGTCGGGTCGGAATTAGATTTTTTTTCTGGTTCTACCATTAAATTCTGTATGGGAAGCATGTTTATTTTCTATTTTTCAGCTTGTTGCATCATATTGTTTAGGGGCGCCATATCCTTTCTTGGGACCCTGTACATTATTTTTATATCTCCTCCAGACACATTCAAATTGCGGGGAAGGAGAAATTTACAAGAACTTGGATGAGGACACCAACGGAGCTCGGGAAGATGACGATTTCTCCCCCAAAAAAACGGGAATGGCGTTGAAGAGGAAAGCAAATGTGTGCGTAAATACGTTTTTCAACACCAACGGGATTAAGAGCATCCCTGGATTATTGCCTTTGGCGCTACACCAATTCCAGTTAAATTTAGGCACACACTTTTTCCACGCAAATTTGTTTCCATTTTTTCTGCACGTTTAAATGTAGTCTGGGAGAAACGTAAAATGAACGTCGTCAAGGCTGATAAAAACATCCAAAGGCTCAATCCGAATCTAAATGAATGACAGAAACTTTCCAGGGGAAATTCATTGGCAGGAGGAAAGAATAAATTTGTGGAGGAAAAAAATTGGACAATCTCCGTTTTTTTTACAAACTTTGTGTGAGCACTTGAGATTTTTTTGGTGAAATTTATGTAAACTCCAGCCTACAATACGTTGTACAGTGGAGTCTCTCTATAACAGCATCCAAGAGTGCCCACAATTTTGCTGTTATACAGTGAACTCTCTCTGTAACAACTCTCCTTATAACAACGTTTTCTCTGTAAGAGCTATATTTTTCAGCCATTCGTATATGCCGTGTACATAGTCAATGTTCAATATAACAACTTTTCCATATAACAACCATTTTTGCCCTACCCTTTAGAGTTGTCATAGCGTAAGTCCACTGTAAAAGAAATGCTGTTATAGAGAACACAGTTACTAATATTTATTCTATGCACAAGGTGCTGCGAATTTTTGGACTTTATGGAGGACGTGCTGTTATTAGGGATGCTGTTATTGAGAGACTCCATTGTATGCAAAATATATAATTAGTGGAGTCCCTCCGTAAAAGCACCCCTTATAACAGCATGTTCTCCTTAACGTCATGAAATTCGCAGCACCTTGTACATAGAATACATAATAATTGTGCTCTCCATAACCGCATTTCATTTATAACAGCAAAATTTTATGTTCCCTTGGATGCTGTTATGGAGACTCCACTGTACAATCGACTATCTATAGCAGCCTCCCCTACATGACCAAATTTACTGCTTTATAGGGTGCTGTTATAGGACGAGTCGACTGTAACGGGCAAAATTCACTGCTTTATAAGGTTATGTTATAGGGAGAGTCGACTCGAATGCGTAAAACAGGTCTTATACCATTCTACAAACGGCGACAGGTTCAATATTGTGCTGGAACATGGGTTTTGATGCATAAAAATACAGACTCTCTCCATAACGGTTTAGCGAAAAGTAAGCATACCTGTAACCCTAATAGAGAATAACCGGTATAAGGAATAATACAAGCCCACTATATAGAAACAAATTTAATGGCAAGGGAATTCAGAATTAAATAAAAACCGGTAGAGTCCGAGTAATATGCGAAGGCCTGCACTAAAACCGTTATAGAGAAGAAGGCTAAACATCGGAAGATTCAGCGCTAGTGCGAAAACCGTTACAGAGAGACAAGTATGCGACATCGTGGCCTGAAACCGTTAAAGTGAGAGAGGCGTAATGGCGGCGAATTCAAAACTTCCCCGTTATAGAGAAAAAACTGGGATAGAGAAAACTGTTATACAGAGTGAATTTATTATAGGAAATCTCTCGGGCGGGTTTGTCAACGTTATAGGGGGAACCCGTTATAGGGAGAGTTGATTGTAAATGTGTATACAGCGTATGTGGAGAACGGAATCGCAAGAATTGCTGTAAATTTCGTTAAAAAATCGGATTTATCTGAAATAAAATTTAGAGAAAAAATTTGTATTTTTTCCCTTAAAACATTTTACGCTGCCACTTGATTACGTCCATGAATTTCGACATAAATAAATGGGAACGCCGGAGCTCATACAAATTTTACATCCGGAATCTCCTGAGAAAAGGGAGAAATATAAGCATATAGACACACGCAAAAAGACATAAACAATGATTCGGATCCAAAATATACATTTGTTCAGAAACATTCGTTTAGAAATTTCCCCCGCAAAAAGAAATCTGTAGCCATCAAAGAGGATGCGAGGCTAGATTTGGACCATATAAAAGATAGAGCCATAAAAACGTTCCCACGCCACACCACATTTTTACAGTTCCCGCCAAGATTTTTGGCACGAGTGTTCCTGTCGCTTTTAAAGGGCGACGTGGACATAACGGCAGAGATGGGAAAGTTACATAACGTCCCAAAGGAAAGCGAACTCTAGCAAAGTTTTATGCATGTCCCGCTTCCTCTCCAGCAATTTGGAGGGAGTCATGCATAATTTCCGGTAATGTCGGGTCGCTAAACGACCGCGGAAGGTGGGGAAAATGCAAGGACAAAAAGATGTACGAGTTTTTACATATAAAGGAAAATGTATACAGAAAAGAACAAATTTCTTTGCTCCCATGATGAGCCTTGCGACGTAGTCAAAGGCACGTGCTACGTTAATGTAAATACTTCCGAAATCACCAAATACAGAGACGGAGCATTAAGTTATAAATTTAGCTCGTTCTGGCGCAAATGCAAAATGGATCGTCTCCACACAAACATTTGGTGCGTTTTTAATACGCCAAGACAAAACATTTCCCGTGTCCAATAACGTTTTTTTGATTAATCCGAATAGAAAATTCAAAACTTTGAAACGCTGGAATACAAAACTTTCTTGGCATAAAAATATTACGAAGTTCGCTTGGCATAACATTTTACGAAGTTTGCTTGGCATAAACGTTCTAAAAATGCTTCTTGGTAAATCAAAATAAAACATTGGCTTGGCGTAAAAATTATAAGAAGTTTGGTGGGCTTAGAAATGTTACAAATTTCGCTTGACATGACAATTTAAAAGCATTTGCTTGGCGTAACTATTTACAAAAGTTTGCTTGGAATAAAAATTGTACAAATTTCTCTTGGCATAAAACTGGTACAAATTATGCTTGTCATAAAAATTGTACAAATTTTGCTTGCGATAAACATTTTAAAAATGTTGCTTGGTATAAAAATTCTGCTTGGAATAAAAATTTTGCTTGACCCACAAATTTTTCTTCGCCTAAAAATTCTGCTTGACATAAAAACTTTGCTTCGCACTCAACCCGGACTCAACCAGAAATTCTAAAAACGCTGGAAATATTTCAAGTCGCTCCCCGCCGGCCTCCAATGCGAATGTGGTGGATGGAAATTTGATTTGCTTGGGTAAACACACGACCCTCGAAGCCTTTTTCTGCTCCAATTTCCATGGCATCTCCGCAATAATTCAATGCATCTCGCCTCCATGCTTTCAAGTGGATTCGTTTGTGATAGTTTTCCCTTTTCCCTGTCAGCAACAGATTTCAGTGCTCTTACACAAGAATACGCCACGGCGAATAATTGTGTACAAAAATATTTTTGGAGACATAACGTAAGTTTGGAGACAAAACGTATAATATTTTCCACCCTGTACACGTCCGATTGTGGCTACATTTTTTTCTGGGCATAGCCAGAAACACCAAAGACAACCAGAAAGATTTTAGGAGGGGAGAGAGAATTGGAAGAACAGAAGTTGTGGGGACACAATGCCCAAAGGATCTCATAAGATCCTAGCCAATTCTGGCTCAAATCCCTTCCTTTCAATTACTTAAAGTCCCAGCGTATGCCCATGAATTTGTGGGGGAGAGAATATAAAAAAAAATTGGTGGGGCTGAAGTTTTTTTTTCTCTCCAAAAGAGAAAGGGGAAAGTGCAGTGTTTAGAAGGATGCGATGGAATCTTGTGAGACCTTGTCGTTGGGGGGAAATGGTGCACAAAATCCATAAAATTTAAAGGGGAAGAGAAGAAATAACAACATCGGATTTCACTATAGCGTTTGTTCCTTTTTAGCTTTATATATGCACACACTCAAATCCTCGTATCGGATCCAACAGGCTGGCCCATCAAGTTTCCACTTGATCCACGCTCTCTCCTTTTTTTCTTGAAGATTCTTCTTCCTATATTCCTATTTTTACACTGGCCTTTCTCCTTTTCTCATGCATTTACACTTGCATACTTTTCATATTTGTTAGCTGCGCTATACAAATTTGTAAAGAGTTTAATCCATCTATATTTAATTTCATTTCTCACTTTCCTTTTAGTTCTTGTACTTATTTTATTGCTAATTTCTTTATTTACCTCATTTTTTAATCATCAGTTTTCATTCACATCTTCGACTCCATGAATTCGCCTATTTTTGAATTTTTGAATGTTTGAATTCGGGTGCTAATTTTTTTTTGTATTTAAATAAATTTTTCTAGTCATCAAAGTTTCCATTTTTGAATGAATCTGTTCCGTAATTTGTATTTCCATTTTTCTTTCTTTGGATGAATTTGTCCCATAATTTGTATTTAATTTTTCTATTTTCAAAATTTGTTTTTCCATTTTTCTGTTTTCTTTTTGAAAACATTTGTGCATCAATTTTTACATTTTGAAACGTAAATTTGTAAATTCATTTATCATTTTTTGTTACATTGAAACCTAAATTTGTACGTATATCCGTTTGTTCTATTTAAATTTGTATTATATGCATTTTTTATTTTGAATTAGAATTAGAATATTCATTTTTCAAATTTATATGTACATTATTCTATTTTGAAATTGAAATTTTTATATTCAATTTTTCTATTTAAAGTTGTATATCCATTTTTATATTTTTTATTTTGAAATTGAAATTCGAATATTCAATTTTTATATTTATATTTATATGTCAATTGCCAATTATTCAATTTCAAATCGAAATTTTTCTATTTATTTTTTCTATTTAAAACCGTTTATGTACATCTATTTTTATATTATTTTATTTTGAAATAGAAATTTTTATATTAATTTTTCCTATCCTAAAATTTAGCTTTCCCACGCCAGTTTCTGAATTATTTGTTTCTTGCATTAACTCTATCTTTTTACATTCAGTTTTTTGCAACTATGAAATTTGCACATTTTAAATTGTTTTTCCTGCTAGTTTTTTAAACAAATTGTTTGTACCCCCGATTTTCTACAGAGAAAGCAAATGTGAGTCTCCACCAGCCTTTGATTTCCCTTTCTAACGTGTCCCTGCACTGTCACATTCTCCCCGGAAAAACTCGGGATTCTCCCCAAATCTCCCGCATCAAATTTTCCACTCTTTCCCCGTCAACTCCAGCCCAACTTTCTCCCCTGCAGATAACACAAGAGAAAGGAAGCCGGGGTTGTTTCTAGAACTAAACATCAACATGCATCACTCATGCCTTGCCATTGTATGATACAGCCCGTATTAAACCCAAAACTTTTCACTTCCGCACTCTCTTGTCTCTCCCGCGCGGCTGTCTCTCTCCTCTCCTCCTTGATAAAATCCTGTCCATCCCCCACTGTCAAAGCTTCCCTTTCACACAACAAAACTAAAACTTTCTTTTCACTCTTTCCCCCTCGAAGTGAAAGGGAAAAAAAGCTGTCCCACAAGCCCATTCTTCTTCCTCATCCGCAGATAAACGAGGAGGAAACTAAAAATTCATGTTCATCCAAAAACTTTTTTTTTGCCGGGTAAGGTACATGCTTTCACTTTTGTATTTTCCCACTTTCTCACTTTCTCCTCCATTTACAGAGGAATCTTGGTGGGGACAAATAAATAAATAAAAACAAAAAAGTTTGCATTTTTGGCATCATTTTTTCCTGGGGATCTTTTTCTATATGAAATTGTATACAAAACATGCATTCTTCCCATTGTCCTTTCAGCTCATTAGCTATGAAAAACATGTATGACAAGAACATAGAAAAACACCTGTAAAAATAAATTTGCTTGGCGGAGAAACCAAATCAAAATACCTCACAAAATGTGTTTGTTGTGTGCGCCAAAGTGCGAAGATGCGTTTAGAAATACATTGATGCGCGTATCAATGGATTTATCAACACAACAGAGACATTTGTATAGGAAGGAATACAGTCGATTCTCCCTATACCGGCCCTCCCTATAAGAGAACGTACTCTATAACAGCAGTGCTGAATCCCCCTACAGCTTTACCATCCAAAGTGCGCTCTCTATAAATGCACTCCCTATAACAGGAGTTACTCTATAACGGCAGATATTTTCTTCCCTCGCTCACATTCCTCTCACTATAACATCACTTTCTTCCTATAAGAGCATTAGCGCCCAAGTCAGCTATCCCTTCAACATTAACCGTTTCTCTATAACAGCACGGGAACTCTATACCAGCACAATTTCATTCTTTTCTCACTAAAATGTAAATATTTACGCCCAATTGTGTAAATATTGTTAGAATTTGGAAAATTATGGATACTAAGCCTGAAAATAATCTTAATTATTATTAATATTTTCTTAACCAATTCTGTATATCAGCAGTTCGTTATAAGAGCACTTTCTCAGGCGCAGATATGGTGTTATAGAGAGAGTCGACTGTAGATGAAAAAGCAAGGGGAGGAAACCGAGATTTTCCCCGTCATTTTATTTGCGCTATCACCCATCAATAATCCGATGGAGGGCGAGAACAAAAAAGTTTTTTTTTTCGTGCACTTCCGTTTCCCGATTGTATCCGTGACGGCACTATTCCCACGAGGAAATATTTTCCTGAGAGAATAAGAGAGGGACACAGAGAGAGAAAGGGAGAGGAGAAGAGAGAGAGATGAGAAAGAAACAAATATTATTTAAAGAAATGGAGATATGAGGAATCCTCCCGTTTTCCTTCCATTTTGCTCCCATGATTGTACACATTAAAAGCGTACAGGGTGGAAATGTACTTGGATGGAGAAATTGAGAAAAGACGATGGGAAGTGTGAGATGGAGCAAGGCAGAGATAGCGAAATGGCCTTTAGCTATGACTGAGAGAGAGAAAACAGAGGCCTTTAAATCCATACGCAAAGAGCAAACGCAAAAAGAAAGAAATGAGGGAGTGAAAAAGACGGAAAGCAGACAATATCAAAATAAAGCTGGGCAAAAGGGAAGAAAGTAAAGGAAAAGAGAATAAAATATGAAAAATGAAAAATGAAAATAAAATATGAAAATGCATGGAAAAGGCCCACCCGGAAATCACCTGCATTTCAAAATTTCTTTAGGCAAGAAAAATGTTTATCAGCACTTTCCACCTCTTGGAGGAGACGGGAAAAAATGAGTCCCCCTAAAAAAGCGCTTATGCCTTTGTTGGCATTTAAGGTCCTTGGAAACATACATCTCTCTCCACTTTCCACAACAATGGCATACAATGACCATGTCCAGAAAAGGGAAAAGGCTCTTGAACGTTTATTTTTCTAGCCTCCTCCCTCCTCATGCACTCTCCCGAACAAAATTATGGTCTGATGATACAAAAGAAAATGTCTCTGGCACTCTTCTATCCCTTTTTAATTCCGCTCTCTCTCTCTCTCTTTCTCTGTCGTCTCCAAGCCCTCATTATGCAGGTGAATTGTTATGATAAATAAATGCCACTCTCAAAGGCGTCTTCCCACGTCTTTGGGGATTCACATTATGTCTTTGTGTACAGGCACAACGCCTTTGTATTTCTTTCTCTCTCTCTGCTCTCTCTCTCTCTCTCTCTCTCTTTC
>JAQGBT010002376.1:0-24500 GCA_034698585.1 Disparrhopalites patrizii
TTCTTTCTCTATTCAGTTCTCTCTTTTTCCATTATTATTTTCTTTCTCTATTCAGTTCTCTCTTTTTCCATTATTATTTTCTTTCTCTATTCAGTTCTCTCTTTTTCCATTATTATGTTCAGTTCTCTCTTTTTCAATTATTATTTCCTTTCTCTATTCAGTTCTCTCTTTTTCCATTATTATTTTCAGTTCACTCTTTTTCCATTATTTTTAGTTCTCTCTTTTCCCATTATTTTCAGTTCACTCTTTCTCCATTATCATTTTCAGTTCTCTCTTTCCCTATTCTTCTATCGTTCTCTTTATTACTTTCTCCCTATTCCTCTCTCGTTTTCTCTATATTACTTTCTCTCCTGTTCTTCATATTCCGCTGGTTTTCTCTCTATTACTTTCTTTGTCTTTCTCCTTCTTCAGCTCTATCCTTGCCTCTATTTTATTCTTCTCTATTGAGTTCTCTCTTTTACTAATATCTTCTCTTTGTACAATTGCCTATTTCTCTTACTTGTTCATAACGCGTCTCTCACTTTGCCTTGCTGTATTCACCCGTCTGGTATTTTATCTACAAGGTCTTGACTTGGACTGGTATTGTTGACTGTCATACTGTAGCAAAACCCATTGCCCATTAGTGGCTTTTCATTTTGTGAACGCTCATCTTGACTCATTTGTCCTCCCCAAAGCCTTGGTGATACGACATAAATACGCCCACCTTCCTGGACGGGGTGTATCTTAGGTCTAATACGCATTTTGAATTTCACCGTGTCTCTGCTGCCCCGTTCACAATCTAATAAAGCAGTAGATTAAATAACGGCATTTCCGACATAATGAGAAACATTATCGCTCACCCTCCTCCTTCGTCTGACTAATTCCTCCGCCTCGTCTTCATTTCTTTAATAAACGTAATGGACTTGAGCTTCCAGCAAATTCCTACTCGCACTGGAGCCAATAATAGGTCCAGGAATAATATGGTCCGTTCCAAGGACCGTCACATTTTCCCGGCTGCCACAGTTAATTTGTTTTCTATTCTAGTAACATCCGTAAATTTGTTTGGTGTAACTAGATACAAAAAGGGCTAAGTACGACAGATTTTTGCAGGAAAAAATTCTCGTTCTTTAGCTACAGCATTCTTTCGGATAAATTTACTTGTGGGATTTTTTTAATGATATTTAGACATCCAATTTGACATCTACTTTAAAAGGTTTATAGACTGAAAAATCTGGCTGGCGTTCTTACTCATTGTGGGAAAAATTAATTTCTAAACATCTGAATTTCATCTTGGGCGTGTCTGTAGTCTTTATTTAGCCCAAATACTTTTTTGGTTAATATACTATGTATACATATATATATACATATGTTTACATAAGGAACTGTAATATTTTTCAATAATTAGGCTTGGCTTTGTAATGATACTTGACCCTGCCAAAGTGGCGGGGAAGTTGAAGGCCCAAGGCAAAGAATTTTATCAGACAAATTAAGAGGGGCAGTTGGAAAGGCGGTGTAGAATGGATGACACAAACTACTACACACAAAAAAAGAAAATACGAGAGGAAAAACAGAGGAAGAGAGATGTCAATTACTAATAATTGAGGAATTAGTCGGAAAATGAAACAAATGATGAGGAAAGGCAAAACCTGGAGCAATTAAAAAACCCCGATGTCCCTTAATTACGTTACGTCAGTCAGAAGATACAAAAATGGGAAATATATTACCTACATAGGTAAAGAAAATAAAACATGGGAATGGTAAGAAAATGTGCCTGTGCGCGTGAGAGAGAGAGAGAGAAAGAATGGGCTTAGGGAGCAATTAAGAGGGAATTAAAAGAGGGGGATGGAGGAGCAGTAATGGAAGAAATGAAGCTACTACTCAAGTTTTTTCTTAGAACTTTACTGCTTAACAAACACATAAACACACACTAATCAAAATAAGTACATACATAGGTAAAAGGCAAGGGTAAGACGATAGCTTTCTCCCGCGCCTCTCTACCAGTGAAAGAGCATGGAAGGGGAAATGAAATTCGGATGAAGGAAACGACCTGATGTACAATGTGTGTAAGAGAAAATGGGAGAAAACCTGGAAATAAATACTGAGAAATGTCGGAGGGAAGTATGACAGAAACAAAGAAAGCAAAAAATAAATAGCCTAGCCAGAGCTAGAGCAAAAGGAACAAGACGGAACGAAAGTAATGGAGAAAATAGCGACAGAAATTCAGGTGAAAGAGATGGTCAAACTTAGTAAAAACACAGGACAGATGTTGTTAGGGAGAAAGCAAAACACAAAAATGTAGGAACCGGGGAAACACAGGACAAAGACAATACATATGAAGTAAAACGACAAGAAGAAGGAAAACCAGGGAAAAAATGAAACGAGGGAAAATAATACGAGAGAAAACAAGAAGAAATCTTCTAAGAGAAAAGTAGGAAAAAAATGAGAAGAAGAAATAAAACAAGAATAAAAACGAGAAGTAGATAAAAAACGAGAGTGAAAATGAGAAAAAGAAGAAAATTTTCCTAAGAAATAAAACAAGAATAAAAACGAGAAGTGGACAAAAAACGAGAGTGAAAATGAGAAAAAGAAGAAAATTTTCCTAAGAAATAAAACAAGAATAAAAACGAGAAGTAGACAAAAAACGAGAGTGAAAATGAGAAAAAGAAGAAACTTTTCCTAAGAAACAAAACAGGAGAGAAATAGAGATAGAAGAGGAAAAAGGAAATAAAATAGAGGTAGAAAATAAGACACAAAACAAGAGATGCTAGAAAATAAGAGAGGAAGCGAGAATCAAAAAAATTAAAGAACACGAGAAAAAGGAACGAAATGAGACAAGAAGAAGGTAAATACGGAAGAAAACGAGAAGAAAGAGATTAATAAAAAATTAGAGACAGGACGGGAAGAAGAACGAGGTTAAGACACTTTATCGATAGAGACAAACTGAGAGCTATAAAGAGCATACGATACAGTCAGAGAGGTGTACTTAGAATAAAAGACAGACGGACGTAAAAAGCTTAAAACAAAAAGAAAGAGGATAAGAGTGAAAGCGAAACAGAGAATTGGGAGATAAAGTAAGAAGAAGAAAATATAAAAAGGAATTAAGAATCGGAAAGAGAGGAGAAAGAAAGAGACAAGTAAAAACAAGAAGAAAGGAAAACGCGTGCCAAAGGAGATCTCTGTGGAAAGAAATACAGTAGTTTACGTGAGTAAAATATGGAGATGACGCGAGTTCCGCTCCCTCCTGAGCTTAATTACCATCAAGTTTGGAGAGTTTTTGGAGGGAAAAAACACGTTGTTTCCACAATAATGAGAACAGGGAGTCCCATTCAGGAACAATGAGAAGATTAAAATGCAAATATATTTATTTAAGACGAGGCACCAACCACCCATTGCCTTCCTCATCTGCGGGAGAAAGCAAGCCTGAGTCTAGTGAATCTTAAGGGTTGCCTTGTTCTATTTATGTTTCGACAGGAGAAAAACAGAAACATGCAAAAACATGTATACATAAGTATGTATGCGCACGTTTCCCAAAGCCGATTTCCCCATTCTTACCCGTACAAATTCTCCGAATATAGACACATCTTGTTGCTTGTGGAAGCACATGTGAATTTACGGTATGTCCCACGACTCTAATACGTATTACCGATTGAATGATGAACCGGGGGAAACCAAACAATTGAATTGAATCTAAGGCTAATTAATGGCAATGGAACTATCCAATTGGATTAGTATCTCTATATGACCCAAGAGTTGACCCAGTCTGGCCTTTTGCAATGTAACCAAGGAGTGTTCAACTTGGTTCTGAAAAACATTTAGAGACTTTCAATTGATAAAGAGCGTGCTTAAAAAATATCAAAATGTTCTAACACCTTCAGAAATGGAGAAAGCAAGATGGTAATGAAAATACGGACATACAAATTCTGTCAAGGTCCAGCCAGTGATGATGAGACAAGTGTACATTAAAGTCAAATAAAAACAGTTCTGGGGCAATAGGAGACAGCCTACACGAAAATAGAAGTTCATATGGACAAAGGAAAACAAAAGGCTGAAAGAAAGCGATTGGAGAAGAGTAATGTTGAAAAGGCACGTCGAGGTTCATTGGTGGGAGAAAGTAATAGAAAAAAAGAGAAAGTACTGGGTAGGATTGACCATGTTTTTTTCCTTTTAAAAAATAGAACCCACCACATGAGCTGAATACTGGAAAATTTACGTTTATAATATGTCATTCAAAAGCATTTTTCATTTCCCTTCTCCATGTCATTGGTCATAAATGTCAGAGAGCGACTTCCATAAACGTCAGCACGCACCAGTGCAAAGCCCGTAGACCTGAAGCTCTGTGAAAAGTAAAGAAAAAAAATTCTTCCATAACCCAAAGATTTTTTTTCTCCACAATGGACAGGAGCAACTCATATGAATCACGGCCCTTTCTAAAACTGCATTCATGTACAGGGATTTCTTTTAAACAAATATTATTTTTACAGAGGAAGAGGACAAGAGGTTGAAGAGTGGAGGAAATGGACGAAGGTGTCCGACAAGTCTGGGGGGAATAAAAATTAAGTACAAGTACAAGTACTCACATCTTGTATTAGTACTTGAAAAAACACATGCACACACGTCTTTCCTTGTAAAATATTACTTTTTTTTTGAAGGAGGGATGAATCCACTACGATACACTCAAAATCTCATACTCTCCACTGCGCGCTTTTTTTTCGGGGGAAACGAGAGGCTTTTCGGGGGCTCTATGTGGACTTTAGCCCAGTTGCGGATGTGCCCAGTCATGAGCTGTGTCTATACGTATGGATACATATATAACAGATAAATACATATGTGCGGACGTGTGTTAAGCTATTCACAGAAAGAGGTTGGAGTTCGATGGTGAGGCCAAAAAAAAAGGATAGGGATGAGGCAGTTTTCACCGTAAACTGGGCAAAAGAGAGAGAGGGAGAGGGAGAGAGGTCGAGGAATTATAATGCCCAAGGGAACATACACAAGCTCAAAACGAGACACACATATGCTTCCTTGCTTTTCTTGGCTAACTTTTATGCCCGGTGATTTTCCCATCCTTTCTAGTTGCTTCTCTTTCTCTCTCTCTCTTTCTCTCTCTTTCTCTCTCTTTCTCTCTCTTTCTCTCTCTTTCTCTCGCTTTATCTCTCTTTGTCTCTCGGTCTTCCTCTGTCTCTCACTCCCTTCCAAGATTCCAACTTTGACTACACATATGCTTTCTCTCCTCTGGACATCCTATATTCTTTTCACTCTGCCTCTGTGATGCCCCACCACTTGAAGTGCTGTCTCCAGTTCCCCCAAAATAAAATCCCTGCTCATTCTTCCTTGTATTCGCATTCTTCCGCGTTTTCCCTCACTTTTCCCCTGATCTATACTATCTCCGTTTTCATTTCTTCTTTCATGTCACGACCGAAAAACTACTACAAGGGTATCAAGTCCGTAAGCGATTGCAAGAGGTGGTTTTTGAGGCTGCAGTATTATTTTTAAGAAATTATTCAAGCTTAGTCCCTCGCCTATGACCTGGGAGGACGCATTTTGCAATTTTAATGAAGCACTGTTTAACACGAAAAATGGTTAACTACACCAAAAGTGAGCATATTCCATTTTCGACACTTTTGCTCATAGGATTTCAATTATTTTTCTTTTGTCTCTTTCTCTCGGCTTTTTATCTTTGTCTACCTTGTTGTCTTTATCTCCCTCTGTCGTTTGTCTCTGTCTATTTTTGTATTTAGTTATCTATCCCGTACTCTCTGTTCTTCCTGTCTCTCTTTGCACTTTTTCGTTTCTGTTCCACGGACGTGCATAATTTCTAGATATGCACTTTCCTTTTGCATCCACAGATTTCCCTTGTATCTCTTCTGCACTTGAACTCCTCTCTGTCTCTCTCGCCCCATTTCCCCCATTTGGAACGACAGTGCTTACTTCTAACCAATTTTTCTGTTTTAAAAAAAAGTCTTTTGAAGTGAATTAAGGACACTATTAAGCCTCAGAAAAAAGTGTCAGAAGCCAACATCTTACTCCTATGGGAAGCCTGAAAGCAGCAGGATGTACTTTTATGTAAATATCAACACATTTGTGGGAGTTAAAAAAAATCCAGCTACTTATTCAGAGATAAAGGACACGTCAGACTCAGGCTAGTTTCGTGCAGTCGGGGAAAAATATGAAGGAACTAAATTGTGCTAAGAACTGAGGGGAAACACCGAAAGAAAGAAGTAGTAGATTGCCTCATAATTACTCGTACTTAAAAAAAAAGGAAAGTGATGCAGGTATATTCTACTCCTTTCGGCTTTCTCCTTGTGGTCAACGGCAAGCACCTTCAACCAAAAATATGGCCCTACACGCTTTCTCCACCATAATAAGGAGGGAAGAAAACATTCTGGGGAAAAAAGGTCCACATTTCGTAGCCCCACTGCACTGATTATGGTAGCGTTGGCACATTTATATATACAAGTGTTTCTTTCTCGTCCAGAAAATATATTAAGGGAAACAATTGAAAAAATGGGGCATTCAAGCATCTAGAGAGAGAGCGGAGAGAGAGAAAGAGGGAGAGACTCAAGAGCCTCTCTTTCACACACTTCCTCTCATATGCAAGGGTTATGGTTTTTAAAAAATCCCTCCGCCACCGCCACAGCAAGACTTTTTTTTTATTTCTGCCACAACACACCACATACAACAGCTTATCAAAATGCATGCCATATAAGTCGTACACAAGAAATAATATACACACTCTTCTATTATGTATATGAAGGCAAGGAAGCTTTTTTTCTTTCCAGGGTCACTAGCTACTCCCATTATGGGGGAACTTGTAGGGTAAAGGAAAAAATGTAGAGAGAGATTTGCCATGTACCTACGGGGTCCCAGTTTATATTTTACCCCCACTAAAACGTGGAGCCACCGTAAAAATCAGACAAAAGTATATTCCAACTCATATGTTGGAGCTATAATTGCAATTTTTCATTCCGACCCGTCAAAAATTGTTCAAATTAACGCGGTTTTCCTGTGCCAAATTCAACTAACGAATTTTTATAAGATCAATGTGTTTTGTATTTTACATGTTCAAATAAAAACAAAGGACATTTTTGACGATCAATTGCTGTCGTTTTTAGTTGTTGGAACGGAATACATTTGTAGATCTTCTATAAAATATTACTTTATATTTTTGCAATTTTTTTGGTGGCTGAAGGTCTGAGTTAAACTGAGGGGGGAGGGTGAAACCCAAATGGGTACCCAATATAGTTAGATATGTACTCAGTCGAGCATTTAATAACAAAAACAACTCGTATATATGTATATGTAGATATACAGTATCAACTTTTGTGAAAGAAGGAGCTCCTTTCTTACTCTCCTCACACTCCCATTCCGTTTTTTCTACTACAAACACATTTACTCTCCAAGAAAGAGTTGCAGGCTGTAACATCTCTCATTCTTCCTTCGTATCTCTTTCTTTCTCCTCCTACTCTTGTCCTTTCCACAAAAACTTTCCCGGCGGCTTTTTTCTCCGTTTATTTTCGTGCATCTTCCATGACACTTTCCTATTCTTTGGGTTTTCTGTATTTCTCCTTTTATTTAGTTCTCTCCTTTAGTTCTTATTACAATCGTTTTCTCTTATTCCTTCTTGGAAATTTCTCGTTGCTTTCCCTTGCTTTCTCTTTCCCTTCCCGATGCTTCTATTCGCTCCCTATCCCTTCACCTTTTATGGAGTCGCTGCTTTCACTTCTCTTGGTCGATCACGATTGCATTTAATCACAGAAATATTTTTGTTGAATCTCTCCTGAATTTGTGTTTCCCGCGCTTTCTCTTTCCTGTAGATTTTGTTCTTGCGTTTTCTCTATTCTAAAAAAGTATTTGTTGACATTGTGTTTTTGGTTTATTTTTTTTTTGACATTTTTTTTTTGAGGGATTTTTTTTTCGAGGCATTTCTCGTGCTTTCTTGTTTTCTGATATTTATTGTGCTTTCTAACTTCTAAGGATTCGAAATCTTCTCTTTCCATGTCTTTTATTCCTCCTTTCTATTTGTCTCTATTTGTACTCTCTTCTGCTTCCTATTATTTGGTGACTTCCAATGTTTCTTTTAACTTCCGTTTTATTCTAACCTGTATGTCCCTGTCCCCTTGCTTTTTTTTAAACTTCTTTTTCCTTTCCTTTTCATCTTCTTTTGATAAAACCATTCAAAGGAGTACGATTTTCGACCTTCTTAATACATCTCAGAATGTAAAAGCATTAGGACATGATCACTTTGTGCCGTAATAAAAAAAGGGAATGATCCTTTGGTGAATGAATACTCCGTGGAGATGATCACATTTGACTCTTCACCAACGATCTAATTTATTTCTCTTCCTTGACAAATCATTCTTATAGTAATGCTATTACGACTATATTTTTATTCCAAATTTGCTGTATGTATAACTCCATAACCTTTGACGCCTTTTTTTTGCGGGACCCAAAATTGCCGTTTTCTTCGCTTTTCCCCAAGCTTTACTGGGTTTTATTATCCATTCTTTTTTCCCTCGTCCCAATTTTCCCCCAGCACCCCTTTCATCTATCTGTCAGCAGTTTGCCCCATCTTTATCTTGTTGAGCCCTCGGAAAATTCAATGTGACATCGTCCTTCATTTCCTTGCTCTCCCAACCTAATCTCTCCCATTCGTCTCCCACCCTCTCTTCATTTCTCTATGTCTTATATTTTTCTCATTTCACTTTTCTCCTCCTCTCGTCTCTCCATCCTGAAAGATGGAAGTTAGTGGAGAAAGTAAAGTACTTGTAATAGCTCAGTAGTATCATGGCATTGTGGGTGATATAAAAAAATACTTGCCATGAGTCCTACATATAAACCACGGGGAAGTTTGAACTATGCGTCTTTCTTTCTTTTTTTGTCTCTCCCACTTCACACGCTTCTTCTTTCTTTTCTGAGACCTCTTACTTTGAAAATAGCTTGGATAGTACTTATTCCCCACCCTTTTTTCTCCCGAATTGAGAATGTGTATAAGAAGGAGAAAGAGAGAAGAAAAGTAAGTAAGATAAGGGTTGGAAATGCGTCCGTGCATGCACGTCAAGATACGAAATGGGGAGTGTTGTGTATATACTCTAGAGAAAAATCGGCAACTAGATCTACCTCAATGAGATTTTATTGCAAGGAAACCTAATAATCGTTTTAGTAATCCAATATAAACTCTTTTTTCTCTTCAATTTTTTTTCCTCCACACTTTAAGTGCTAATAGCTCGAATTTCAAATGGCCTCATCATGGTTTCAAAAGCAAATCAAATTTCTCACACGACCTTCTCCTCCCATGGTTCCCTTTTTCTTCGCCTGTCCCTCTCTTTTCCTATTATACTCCTTCCTTTAGAAAGGGATAGGACGACAATGTGTGTGTACTAATGATATATTACATATATGGATATATGTAGGTATATAGGGATATATGTAGATACGTATATTTCTTCTACCCCTTTTCCCTGGCAGGAAGACAGGCAATCTTCATCTATAGAGCGGAAGTGTATCTACTCTCAATGGGAATGGAAGGGAGAGAATTTTGTATTGGACTCATTCTCCCCCCTCCCTTTTTCCCCCTTTTGGATGTCACAGGCAAGTAAGGAATTGAATTGGTGAGAGACGGCAACAAGTTCTTATTTGGTCCAATTCCAAGATTTTTTTTTCTCCTCTCTAGCAAGACAAAACAGCCGGAGTATAAAACTTGGCCAGGGAATGGCGGTGCTTTCACCGTAAAAACGGATGACAACTATATCCGCTGAGGGGAAAGCAAATTAGGAGGAAATTGAAACATGTCTTATTTTGCTGGGCAAGTTTTTTTTCAAAATGTATAACTTATTTTCTTCGTTACAGATTTAATTGTAGTACATGTGTCTCTATTTAATTTTGAGAGGAACATGTTTTAGAACGCTTCCTTTTTTTTTAGAATGGAGAAAGCATTTCTCCCCTAGAAAGTTTCTCACACCACGAGGAACACCAGGAGGATAACTTGTGGCTCTTGAGGTAACCTCCTTCCCTTGTTTTCTTCTGGTGGGTACATTGTAAAAATATATGTACATATGTATTTACATATAAAATAACTTGGAAATCAAGACTTTACTTCAACTCTCTGACGGTGGTTCGTGTGGTTTTTGTTGTGGGTCTTGTGCTAAAACCAACCCCCCGCCTCTTACCACCTGTGCCGCTCTCCATTCTCTCCATTCTTTCCCCCCGGGGGAGGAGGAGGGGAGAGAATTCATTGACTTGCATGTAATTCAATAATTCCATTTTCATCCTAAATCCACTTTATTCCAGGACTTTCACTCCCCTTGGACTAATATGGACCCTCAATGAAGTTGAAATTAATTGATGTCAAATGGTACCCATCTGGCCCAATTATACATCGCACTCTAATTCCTCTACTGACATCTATAGCTAAGCAGTTTAGGGCATTTTTAATATTTGCGTACATATTTTCGTTTTTATCAAGCCATTATCATTCAGACCGTAATGGAATCCATGTCAAGGAATTTTTTGCAAAATGGGGAATAAGCGAGTCTAATATTGTCTGTCTGTTCTATATATTTCTCATCGGTATCCTGGAAGCACTTGAAGAGAAAGCAGGGGAAGGGAAGTGGAATTTATTTTTCAATCCTCAGATCAGGATGATTTTGCCGAAAGCTATGTATTAGAAAAAGGTTCGTCCAGTCCATGTGTGTAGGTACAGATATTTGTTATGGATAAATCCCTGAGATATGTACTTTTCCATGACATTCCCCGAGCCACAATGTGAGTGTGAAGACTGAGTACTAATAACATTAATAGGAATTGCTCCCACGGAAGGCACAAACACATTTCCTCTCACTTTCTCTATTTTCCTATATTTCTCTCTCTTTCCCTTTTGCTCTCGTTGTCTCACTTGGCCTGTCTCGCTTTTACTCTCTCACTCATTCGCTCAATTTATGTCTCTCTTCTCACTCCTCTCTTTCTCTTGCTCTCGGTTTTACTCTGTTTCTCTCATTTTGCCTTTCTCTCTTTTGCTCTGTCACCCATTCTCCCTCGCCGCTTTGCTCCACTTCTCTCTCTTTTCCTCTCTTTCTCTCTCTCTCTCATTTTTTTTTCTCTCACTTTTGTTATCTTTCTCTCTCTCTCTCTTTTGCATTCTTTCTCTCTCGTTTGTTCTCTTTCTCTCTCGTTTGTTCTCTTTCTCTCTCTCTCATTTTTTTTTCTCTCTCACTTTTGTTATCTTTCTCTCTCTCTCTTTTGCATTCTTTCTCTCTCGTTTGCTCTCTTTCTCTCTCTCTCTTTTGCATTCTCTCTCTCTCTTTTGCTCTTTTTCTCTCTCTTTTGCATTTTTTTTCTTTCTCTCTCGTTTGCTCTCTTTCTCTCTCTCTCTTTTGCATTCTCTCTCTCTCTTTTGCTCTTTTTCTCTCTCTTTTGCTCTTTTTCTCTCTCTTTTGCATTTTTTTTCTTTCTCTCTTTTGCTCTCTTTCTCTGTCTCATACGGTATTTCTCTCTATTTGGCTGACTCTCTTTTGCTCTCTCTCACCTTCTCCTTCGCTGTTTTGCTCCACTTTTATCTCTTTTGCTCTCTCTCTCTCTTGCTGTCTGTCTCTCTTTGTTGCTGTCTTTCTCTCTCTTTTGCTCTTTATCTCTCTTTGTTGCTCTCTTTCTCTCTCTCTCTTATGCTCCCGTTCTGTTTCTCTTTTTTTCTCTCGCTCTATTTTTCTCTTTTGCTCACTTTCTGGTTCTCGTCTGCTATATTTAGCTCTCTTTCTCTTTACTGCCTTCTCGCCTTCTACCGATCGTTCTCTACATTTGTCTCTCTAAGCTTGATCTAGCAGTACGGAAAGCCTTGGATTTCAGCCTCTGCCTCCATGCTCGGGTGTGAGGAGTGAGGGTAAATGTTTTTGGCCATATTTATCATGAGATTTAAATTTATTCTTCAATTACAGATGTTTCATTCCATTCGCCGACGTCCGCTTATTATCTAATCGCATGGAAAGTCCAACCTGTTTGCAAATGGGAATAAATCTCTACCAGCCCACACTCACCATTTCTAGCTTTCTCCATGCCTCTTCCTCTTCCCTTTTGCATTCACAAAGTATGAGTTTGGATTTGAAGCGTCCCTTCACATGATTGCCATGATTCGCACATAACACTGCTGCTAATACTGTTTTGAAAGGGGGAGAAATGCTAACTCCTTTCTAATAGAATTCAAGTGTGCTCAAATACTAATAGCTGTATAGATGAAGGTTGGAATAAAATGGGGGTATATATAGTACTCACGAATTGTACTACCTCATATTTACTCCTCAGTGGTTAGCAATAAGAGGGAGGAATGAGAGGGGAAAGAGGAAAGGAGAGAGAGAAGAAAAGGCGGAGGGGGGAAAGAGTTTTGCTGGTGCCCTTATCAGTGCGTACGCTTTGGGAAGAATGAGAGAGAGAAAACCCAATGACCCATAAAAATTATTCATTTCATACTTTTCCCTCCATAGCTAAAGGTCTCGGTTCAGTTGGTCGGGAGAAAAGACGACGGAGAGGGAGAGAAATGCATTGTGGTGGTGGTGGTGTCGCCAGAAGGAATAGAAAACTGGTGAAGTAGTAATAGTAAGAAAAAAATAAGGTTCCCTTCAGCATCCACAAATACATAGACTTATTCTAATAACATATAATATACTTGGCTAACTAATCATACAACATATTCTTTCCTTCTTTTGCTCTCCTCATTTCTATATAAATGCACTTTTTCGCCATCTTTGGATTTTTACCGCCTTCCTCCTTGATTTTCTCTTCCTGCCTTATTTCAGTCACGTATTTGCGTTAATTTTTTATACTTTCTGTATTACCATAATATGCATTTTTACAGAGAGTCTCTTTCTTTTCTCCACATTTTGTGTCTTGTTTTCATTTCCCCTTTCTCCATGTACATATTTTGTGCTTTTTCTCTCCCTTCTGTTTTTACTGTTTTCTCCAATGTTTCCACTGTGATTTTCTGCAATGCTTTCTCTGGTCTTCTAAAATTCAAATTGGTATGTTTTTTGGGTTTTTTCTTTGGTCGTTTCTTCTCGTTTTTTTTTACTTCTTTCTTTCTCTCTGTCTTTTATTCTGTATTTCTTCAACTGCTTTTGTTTTCTTCCATTTTAACTCTGTTTTCTCTCATTTTTACTCGGTTTTCCTCCATTTTAACTCGGTTTTCCTCCATTTTAACTCCGTTTTTTCTCTCATTTTTACTCGGTTTTCTCCCATTTTAACTCTGTTTTCTCTCATTTTTACTCGGTTTTCTCCCATTTATATTCCAATTTATATTTATATTAATTCCATATATACTGTCCAATTTTTCTCTCTGCTTGTATTCGGCTCTATACATTTCCTTTTTTCTGCACCTGTTTGTTTGTCCCTTTATTTTGACCCAATTTTACATCCTTGATTTTCACGTTTTTTTCTGCCCGATTTGTTTCTCTTTCTGTTTTCCGCCTTGCATTTCTCTCTCTCTTTTACTGTAGGTCAATTGACTTGTTCTAAGATGCTTCCCAAGTTGATGCTTGTTTGATTCTTCCTCTTGCATTTATTTGGCCCATGATAGGGTCTTCGTGTCTTAATGGATTCAAGAGTTTCTTGCACTTTTTCCCTTGGAACTTATATACACTTTTTTTTAAATGTACCCCTACCGTCGCCACCAACACCGCCCGCTATAAATATAGAATTTGAAAAGGCAAAAAAAAAATGCGTACAACTCCTCCAGTCCTACTACACACGTACGGAAGGGCTTTTGCACGCACATCAACATCTGATAACCCATCTAGGCAAATGGAATTCATGTAAACGGCCAATTAGATTCCGAAAGCTGTGTGTATACGGTCAGCTCTCACAACCATTGTTACTCTTATGGCATCCGACTGCTACTACAAGAGCCAATACTCCCACTATTTCCTGCTTTTCTCAGTCTTGTCCTCTTCGCTTTTTTATGCGTCCCAATTTACTACGGTAGTAAGTATCATAAGTATTCATGTATGTGTATTGGGGTGGAGAAAAAAATAAGTTTGGAGGGGTATAGAGAAGGGTGAAAAGAGACATTGTAAGAGACAAAAAAAAATGGAATGAGACCTGGACAGAATACACACGCAGACTGTCAATTCCGAGAGTGTCGGTTATAATTGTGGCTGGTATACGTAGCCGCTACTTTCCGGATGTATTTATGTAGGGAAACGGCCAATAGTAGCTAGGTAAAGAGAAAAAGGATTTTTCAGAAAGTATTTTTTTAAAGAAATTACAGAAATACGCAGAAGACATTTTAGCGACGGTGTGAGAAAGAGAAAGAAGGAGATGATTGATGCAGAAATTCTTCATGTCCTGAGGAATGGCTGTTTGTGTAGGAAGTGCCTTGATTTGCTCCTCCTATGACTCCTTGGATATTTTTAAAATACTAAACTATTGCTATGATAATAATGTGTTAAAGCTTTGTCTATGCCTAAACATGTGATTCTGGCTTGAACGCGACTTAATCCTAGGAATTTTCTCATTAATAAGCTATAATAATTTGTTGTATTTTGTGTTTTGTAACGCGACTATGGTACCGCCTTTGACTTCCTTCGTCCGGCGCTTCTTGATAAGTGTCAGTTGAGCCGTGCGCGTGCGCATATTATGCGATTTTGATAAACGGAAGTTCGAGTTGAAAAGTTAGCCTAATTTTTTTTTAATTAGGTACAAGTTGTACAGTTTCTGCATGTATGTATGTATACCTCTAATGCCAGCAAGAGAATCGGCAGCTTTCATTATTGTACTGATCTGCACTGATCATGATTCATAATCATTACTTCCACTAAGCGCTTCATAGTACATTAAGTACATAATAAATAAATGCATAATAAATATGTAAAACTACATATGCCTGTGTAATGTACGTAATAAATATTGTATGATGTGCATAATTTCCATATCATTGCCTTGTTTAAGCAATTTTACAGAATATACTACACTAACTACACATTTCGTCAGAAACTACCCACGTGTAGTGTCAAAGCAACAATTTATAGCCGAATTTAATTAAGGTCATGCTTTATACAAACGATACAAGATGTACTTCATTAAAGTTCTCTTTCCTTCAACTCTTGTTGCACAGCAGTTACAAGTTACAACTTAAATTCGGAGTAATAATAACTTCGATGCAAACCAAATAATGTGCCACCAAAACAATAAATGTACAGGGTTTCAAAGCTAAACTGTTTTATTGTGTGTATTATTTACTTGTTTACGTGTCAGACATGTCAGCCTCTGAAGTGTACACTTTTCCCAAACACGGATACCACTACTAACTACTACCCACAGAGTTGAGAGTTGAACCGGAGGCATTACAGTTCCCCAGCGGCACAAAAAATAAGCCTGAACGCGCCAAACGAACCAGAAGTGAGGGTTAATAAGAATAATTAATGCCGTCGTGTCTGATGCCTTAATGTTAAAAGACACATTTTAAAGTACAATTTTTATATAATAGATTGAGAGTGCTACCACAATGATTGCTGTCAAATGTCACATCAATGAACAATAATTTGCTAGAAATTTTTATATAATATTACATACATAATAGATTCTATTTCAATAGAAATATATAAATATACATATTTTAATGAGAAACATTTTTCATCATTAATTCGATAGTAATTAGTTGAAAATTTTGGAAGGAAAGCTGGTAGTGGATGACAAGTAATATTGGGGAAATTAATAGATGAATAATGTTCTTTTTTTTTTCTGTGTGCAAATACAGGTGGAAAATGCTGACCGTGTCTGGAAATCTTTTGTCAATTGTGCTTCTCCTTGCGAGCTCTGGAATCATCCAAAGAAAGCGGCATAAATTGACCTTGAAAAACTATGAGAGTTAATACTATTATTTCACTCTGTGTCAACGGTGCAGGGATAATATTTGCCATCGTCGTCATTGCCTTGTGTGCTCATTGGAGCAACTTAATATCCAAGATGCGCAATCCATGTGATTACACCACTTACACCAAGTACGCCTGCGGTGCCACTGCCATACTTCCAATTCCTATTCCTGGTCTTGCGCCGCTCCTTTGTGAAAAAATTATTGGAGATAATGTTCAAGCGCAGTGCGATCGCGTGAAAGCCTTCAAAAAAGCAGCCATGGTAGGTGGTGCAGCTGGTTGTGCTCATATAATTGTTGCCGCTATATGTATGGTGGTTGTTGCGTTGAAATCTAGGCGTTTTACGAAAATTTGCGTTGCATGCATCTACATCGTACCTGCTGCGATGCTCATAGGCGCATTAGCGTATATGTTATTTTCACATTTCTCCGACTATCTTAAATCCACTTACAACCAATATGCGGGTTTCGGTGACAAAAGCGGATTGCTTAAAGGCACATATGCAGCAATTGTATTAGATATATTGGCTTGCGGTGCAGCCGCCATTTGCACAGCGCTCTTATAGTAGCGGCCGCATTACTCTCTTTTTAAATGGACGTCAGATCTCTCATTTTGTCCATTCGGAGGAGCAGGAAGAACCTTTCCTTTTCTCCGTTACATCTCGTTTACAATTGAACTGGACGAAGATCACATTCACAAATGGTTTAGATATTGCTCAAGAATTTTTCAACGTGAGAATAAACCCCTTTTGTTTACTTTTTCTGTGTGCTCTGACCAAATGGTTCTTATTTATTAATTAATTACATAATATTGAAACGTCACTACAATAAATCATATACAGGATGTGTTTTACCAAAATAAACTTAAATTTTGGCGTTACTAGCAGTATAACTCTTAAACCCTTGGATCATTAAAAAGAAACATCTTTAATAGATAAAAATGGATAATATTACCGTTACTTTAAAATGCTTGATCTCACATTCCCATACAAAATAATTTTTTTTTTAAATATAAAATTCCCGGACAAAAGGAAGGAAAGGTAAACGAGAGGCAGAAGAGAAAGTACGAGAAAGTAAATAATATGTACATCATAAAAGGAACCCCAAATATCCCTGTGAATCACGTTAACATCAAAAGACAAGCCACCCTTAAATGTTCGGCATCGGAAGAAAGTTGTATCTGTATATGTATGCATGTACATCAACCTCATGGATTACAAACATGTAGATATAAAACAGTAAAAGTATTGCGGGACGCAGTAGGCATTCAAGAATCTCACAGAAATCCGCGTACAAAATCCTCCTTTCCCCTCCACCATCCTTTCCACGGAAGAGTTGGCGGTAAAGGGGAAAGGTAGGAAGAAACGGTAATAAATTAATGAAAGGAAATTTCTTGAATTAAAAGCAAAGTTTATTAATTCTTACAAGGACTTCTCATAAAACTAATAATCCAGGAGGGAATCAAGTGTGGTAAAAGGGAGATGGAGAGGAGAAGACCTTCGTCTTCCCCACATCAATTCTCCCCTGCCTCTTGTGGCTCTTTTCCCCTTCCTTTCATATCCAAACTTTAAAGACGAATCCTCACTTTGATTACTCATTCCCTTTCTCTCCCTCTTCCTCTTTGTGTCATTCTACCCTCACAAAATCCTGCTTTCACCTCAAGATCCCAAAATTTCTTTCCCCCTACCTGTAGCAACATGTGTAAACCGGGATGGCCAAAGGGAAGGACTGAACTCCGGAGGGAATGTAATCGTGTAAGGGACACAGATTCTTGAGCAATAAAAAGTCTCTCTTCCGCTCATCTCTTTTCCACAGGAGCATTATCAACTGGGAGGAGAATAAAATAATGATAAAAATGTTCCACTTTTATTGACGATGAGCAAGACACACATCACCCTTTCTTCCCATGTCTTCCTCTGTCAAAGGAGATCCCGATTCTTGACTAGGAAATCCACTCGAGAATCTCAGTTTTACCGATAGTTAAACTCACAAGCTTTCATTTTCATTGCCAGCCTCCTCCATCCGCCGTTCCTTGGTCATTGATTAACTTGAGTAGAATGTTACAGAAGGCACGGAGGAGTTTTTGTACTTCCCCATATGAAAAACATGCGTTTCTTCCCCCACAAAGATGGGGAGGGGAGAGGTTTAACTCACAATTTAAAAAGTCATTGGAGCGGGGAATGAGGAAATTTTTTGGGGTGTATCGGGAAAGAGAGAGAGTTAATTAAATATTGTGAGCCGCCTATCCAACGACGTCCTTGTCACTGGCTAAATGTCCCTCTTTCTCCCTACCTATAATTCCTATATCTTACACACGTACATACATACGGCCGTACCAAATACTTTGTCTCGGTGTACAAATTAACTTAATGTCTACCAAGTTGGGCAGGATTCACCTGTGGCATTTCTTTTCCCAGTCACACATTTATTAAGAAAATGAGGAACAGTAAAGGGGATGTAATTACCTCGAATTTACCTGTACAATTAAACTATATACCTGTATGAAGAAAGATAATTAGGATTGATTTTATCTTTTTTGGAACTATTATAACTACGGATAAAGTTTATATCTTTCTCCTTAACGTCATATATTGTGCATATGTGCGCATACATATATTATGTATATTAAATTCATAAGGATCAAGATGAACCATATGGGAAGTTGAGAAGTGCGAATAATATCCTTGGAGATGCAATATTACAGAATTTAAGAAGAAAAAATACCGGTGCAGCAAAGGGATGTAATGGGGCAAAGGGAAGCAGAACGAGACCAAAGGAATTATTGAAAAGAAAGTTAAGGAGAATAGAATGAAGAAGAACAAAGGTCGGAAGAATCTGGGAGGGAATTCCTTCATTGAAAAAGCACAGCAATGTGTGGGAGAATCTGGGTGGCTGTCGTAAGGAATAAGGGACACAACGTGAAGTCATTGGTATTATAAGATGGAAGGTTAGAGTGAATTATATGAGAATGCCTATAACAATTTACTTATGGGTGAAAAAGAACTGAAAAAAAAGGTCTAGAGAGAATGGCTAGAGAGAAAGAGAAGAATATAGTGTGTATGTATGTAAATACAGGAGGAATAGGAGACAAGAAAGAAGGGAATCACCTATTATAAGAGGGGAAAAAAGAACTGGCCAGGAGATCTCACATAGGAAATGACTCGCGGTAAATAGTGCAAAAGAAAATACGCGTCCAAATTAATTACACTTCGCCACTACACATTCCGTGCGGTGGAGTACACTCCCATGCATGGAGGGCGTGTGATATGAGAAAATGCCTATGGGAGGATATACCACTCGGGTGCATTGATTGATGCAGCATGTACACCTTTTCCCATTCTGGGGTTGTTTGCATATACATATGTATGTACTATATGTGCATGTGTGCAGATACCCACATGGGGGAGAGAGGGATATTGTGGTTATAAAAATTGCAGGAGTAATAGTTAAAGACAAAAAAACGTGGTAGTAATAGAAGCCGTGGGGTCGAACTAGACCCTGTGTTTGTATTGCTCAGGGCAGTATGGATTGTAAATATTGCGAAATTTCAATCTCTCCCCCATTTTGATGCTACTCAAATAGATTTTTTTCCCCTTTCGACCACAGCCCAGGTGTCACGACCCATTATCTTGGATCAATTCTATGGAAAGGGAGACTCTTACAGTTTCCTCTCTTTCACTCTCGCTTTCTCTCTCTTTTACTCTCATTCTCTAACTTTCTCTCTCTTTTTCTCTTTCTTTCTCTCCCTTTTTCTTTCTCTCTCTTTCTCTCACTTTCTCTCACTTTCTCGCTCTCTCTTTCTCTTTCTTTCTCTCTGCTGCTCTCTCACTCTCTTTTTCTCTCAGTTTCTCTCATTTTCTTTCTCTGCTTCTGTCTCCCTTTCCCTCTCTATTTTTCTCTTTCTCTGTCATTCTCTGTTTTTTCTCTCTTTCACTCTCTGTTTTTCTCTTTCTCTCCCTTTCACTCTCTGTTTTTCTCTTTCTCTCTCTTTCACTCTCGGTTTTTCTCTTTCTCTCTCATTCTTTCTCGTTCAGTCTCTGTTTCTCTCTGTTTCTCTCTCTTTCACTCTCGGTTTTTCTCTTTCTCTCTCATTCTTTCTCGTTCAGTCTCTGTTTCTCTCTCTTTCTCTCTCTTCGACTCTCGGTTTTTCTCTTTCTCTCTCATTATTTCTGTGTATCTCTCTCTCTTTCCCACTTGTTCTTTCTCTTTCGGTCCCTGTCTCGTCCTCTTAATGTGTTTTTCTTTTATTTCGTATATCTCTATTTTTGTCTGTCTTTTTATATTGCAGCGTCTCTCCGTTTTTCTCTTACTAAATCTGCGTCTCGTGCAATTGGTCGCTTCTCTTTGTCCTGTTAAATTGTTCACAGTTTCACTGTTGAATTGTTGTTTCTCCCTCTCTCCTTCTCTCTCTCGCTATCTTGTATTTCCCCCTTATTTTCCGCTTCTCTCACGCTTTCTATCTCGGCCTTTTTGTTTTTCTTCCTCAGTTTTATTTTGTATATTCCTCTCTCTTCGTATGTCTGTCTCCCTTATCATATGTGTTTATACATGTGTCTCTCCTACATGTTTCTCACTCTTTCGCCCTCTCTCTCTCTCGTTGTCGATGTCTCCCAAAACTGACCAATCCATGGAAGTACCTCTTACTCCACTTGCAACCACCACCATTACGGGGAAACCCAGGAGACAAGCGCCTGGTGACATAAACCCGACTAGTAGTAAAAGCCAATGCATAGTACAGAGATGTAATTCTGGAAGTGTAATAAATATTTAAAAATAGTACCCCGCAAAAAAAAAAAACATTCTCCCCATGCATGCATGTCCGTTACTACCAACATGTCCAAAGACATGGAGGGGTGATGGCAAATTATTTTGCACTGTTCCCCCTTCTCTTCCCTCGGTCTTCTCCTTCTCCAACCTTTATTTTCATAACCACAAAAGAGGGCAAGAGGAAAAGTGGTATCGAGAGGCAGAAAGAGGGACACAGTGTAGTATTATTTGAATTTTACTTCCGCTATTTACATTTACCCATTTCACCTATACACGGAAAGAGAGAGAGAAAGAGAGAGAGAGAGAGAGAAAGAGAGAGAGAGAGAGAAGAAAAGAAGAGGACATAAAGTCTATTGATTAGCCATACACTGTAGCCACCAAGGGTTGAGGGAGTTAAGCATGACCAAAAAAAAAACCTTTCATCTACAGACTAATATTGCTTTTGCTACCATTACCCCTTACCACACACGTCTCTCTTGGAGAGTCTTCTCCCCACTCGTTGCATATGTAGGAGCGCTAGGAACATTTGTGCAAATCCCTACATTCACGGGTAAAAGCCCAGTGACCACACTTTGTTTTCAATTGCTTTCCATACATGTAGACGTATGCATACGGTCACATACCCGGACCCCCACAAAATCAAGATCAGAAAGACTTTTTTCCTCTCTCGCTTTCTGTCTTTCTCCAAAACCGGAGGGTTACTATGTGAATCCATACCGGCGTTATGTACACAGAATCTCGCCAGGCCTTTTACGGATTCCTCCAACTTCCAAGAAGAGCTCCATGAAGTGAGACAAATGATAAAAGCTGGTCAGAGTGCGGAATCAAATGGTGAGAGGAGGGGAAAGCTGGATGGTAGAAGGTGAAATTGTTGTAACATTTGCCCTATTTTAGATTCTTCTCTCACCTCTTTTCACTTTTTGTCTCCTTCTCTCTCTCTCATGCCTTCTAACTGTTTTTCCTTTATTCGTTCAGCAGCTATACATACATGTCCCTGTCTCTCAGTTTTTCCCTACATCACCTTCTTTGTTTCTACATCATTCCTTCTGTCTCTCTCATTTTCACTGCCTTTCTCTCTCCTTCTCCCGCTTTCCATCTCTCTTTCTCTCTTCCTACCGCTTTCTCTCTCGTTCTCTCGCTTTCCCTTTCTATCTCTTTCTTTCTCTTTCCTTTTCTTTCTTTCTGCGTTTTTCTCTTTTTCTGTCTTTTTCTTTCGCTTTCTCTGGCTTTCTTTGTCTTTCTCTCGCTTTCTCTGTCTTTCTCTTTCTCTTTCTCTCTTCTCTCTATCTCTCTCTCGATCTCTCTCTTTCTATCTCTCTCTGTCTTCCCCTGTCTCTCCCCATCTCTTACTTCGTTTCTCTCTTTATTTTTTCATGTCTTCCTCCGTGTATCTCTCTTTTTTCTCCCTTTTTCATTCTCTCTGCCTCTGCCTTTCTCTTTTGTTCTTCTTTTTTGTTTTTTTCTGTCTCTGCCTTTCTCTTTTGTTCTTCTTATTTGTTTTTTTCTGTCTTTGCCATTTCCTCTCAATCTCCTTCTTTCTGTCTTTATCTTTGTCCCGCTTTGTCTCCCTTCCACTGTCTTTTTGTCTATACTTTTTCTCTCGCTATATTTCTTTCTTTCTGCTATGTTTCTCTCTTTCCTTCGCTGTTGCATTCTCCATATTGTATGTATATCTTGCTCTATTTTGTTATTTCTCTCAATCGTTTACTATCTCTTTCTTTCTCTCTCTCTCGTTAATCTGGTTTCTTCCGTTCACATTTCTCCCTGTCGTTCAATTTGGCGTTATCCCTTTTTGTAATTCCCCCCTCTCTCTCTCTCTCATTTGGCTTTACAAAGCTGTCCTAACCGTTTGTGGTAATAATGACTGGAATTAAATCCCATTGATGATCAATGAATATACCCCAGTTCTTTGATGTCCTCTCCTGTACTTCTGTATATATAAAGAGACGGTCGTCTATGTTTCGGCGAGAAAATGAAAACTGTTTATACTCTCGGACTTCCAGCGTCATTGGATTGAATGCAAATGTTATTGATACACTTTGCATGTATTTGCTATTCAGAGATAGATATACATATACATATTATGTATGTTTGTAATTTGATAACACTTCATCTATGGAACTTACACCTTTTCCAGTACTTCAGAGGCTCATTCCCGGGGATAGACAAGAAGCTTTGGGAGAAATGGGTTTGCAATGCCTTTGATTACTTCACACTCCTAGATGATTTGTGGGAAAGAAATAAGGTAGGAAATAAGGAGTCTACCTCCCCACGGTTCCTGTCACCATGCATTTCCCGGCAAAGTTTCCTCCTTTCCTTTAAGGGATTGCATGGGAAGTCAAAACAAATACAAGGCTTAAATCTGAAGAAAACTAATGCATGAACTAATTTCCATTAAGATGCTTCGCTACACATGTATAATACGGGGAGTAACGGGAGTCTCAAAGGCCTGTACTCCAAAGGAAACTAATGAGAGGAAATAAAAATTCAATGTCAGAAGAATTCCCTTCATCTACAGCACTCAAGCCGTCCTGGTTTCATTATTAAGTTTGATATGGTTTATTACCACAGAAAAATGCTTTCAGTGTCGGGACAAAAAGCTTTGGTGGTTTTAGTTCATAAAAGCGTTCTCCCAGAGATTTCAAGTCATGCTTTCCCTCCGTATAGGGACGAATATATGGGGACAAATTCTGGGGCTATTTACTATATGAAACGTCCTCAAGAATTTCCACATGAACTTCTTTGTACATGTGTATTCGGTGAAAGCACTGCAGCATTAGAGGCCTTCCATCATCTTGCCACCCAATGTAATTAGGCAAGGGCAGGGCCACGTAATATGTAGGAGGCGTGTACTTGAACTATAAACAGCTTGGCACAAGTCGAACGACTTATAAACACATACTGAAATGTGCCATTTTTTTTGCTCTTACTTTTTTTTTTGTACCGAATATGAAATTATCATGCAATGCTAAGCGCATTCCTTTTTTTTTAAGGAATGAAAAGGAAAGAAAAAGTGGTTTCCTATATTATTTTGTACACCGTGTAAAGTGCATTTCCAAGTGGGGTAATAACAGCAAGGGAGTAACATATCCTTTTTCTCCGGTTTATTACAAGTCTCTGTCGCACGTCGCCTTCCCACTTTCCCACCTGTTTTTTTTTAACTTATTTTTTTTTTGCTGTTAAATATTATCCCAGGGTCCTTTCCCCATATGTATATATAAGTACAGGGTTTCACCTTTATGACTCCTTCAAGATTGCACATTAAATTTTATAGCACGTGCAAAGGGAAGGAATGAAATGCCGGGATTTGGTTTTAAATCTTTCCGTATACATTTGTACAAACATGTACGAGCATACAAAACGTGCGTAAACCTTGTAATTATGACGGCTAAGTAAAACCAATTTACGGACTTGCGGTACGACTCAAACCGCTTAGGAGAAGGAGGGAAGAGAAAGTCCAAGGCCTCTAAAGAAACAATAAATTATTGACGAAAAATAAAACAAAAAAAGAGTGCAAAAGAAACAAAAAATTCTTTTACTTCCTTGTACACACAGGCTGATAAAAATCATGATGACTATTTTTCCCATTTGTTTAATGTGGACAGATTTTTCCTTTTTCTTTGTCCCATGACCATGTCCAGTAGATTTTGACAGTTTGGAGGTAATTGTTACACTTGGGCAAATCTTGGGGGCTGGTATAATGAAGGCTGATTTTGACGATGGGATTATTATTGTTGCAAAATAAATTCTTTGCATTTCCGGGTTTACTCCCACCTTTGCTTTGATACACATATGTATTGCTCTAATGTAACAGTGCGTGGGAATGTAGTGAACGTATTTTTAGATAGTAATGTTGCAATGTGGAAATTTAAAAAGACTATATATATATATATATATATATATATAT
>JAQGBT010002377.1:0-24494 GCA_034698585.1 Disparrhopalites patrizii
TTGGCCAATGGTCACCCTGGAATTTCGTAATGGTCACCCGGGTGACCGAAACCCCCCGGTTGCACACCGCTGATCTATATTATATTTTAGTGACTGTACTGGCATCTAACATATGTCTATTTATTATATGTATATTATATACATTATGTATATCAAAAGCCATATGTCTGATGTCTGTGACCGTGACCTATGACCTTTGACCTAAACGAAGTACTGAAAAGTCCCCGCGTATCCATCACGTGTATTTATACCTGCACGTGGTTTTTATCGTAGTTTTCGCAGCATTTTGCAACATTGAATTATAATGCATTGCCACATGCCATATAATACATCCGTAACACACACACGCACAGCACACCGACACACCCATTATAAAAAAGATTTTAGTGGGCATAATGTCCGTTAATTAAAAGTTGATGCTATACAAAAGTATTTCGTGGGTTAGTTTATTGTTACTGTTCCAGAAAAGAAATTGAATTAATAATTGAACGTAAAGTTGCTCGTTGAATAGATACGGAAAGGGGAAGTCTCGAAGTGCCGGTGGATGTCGGACGTTCGGAAGAAATTCTTACCCGCACTGACCCGCAGTAAAAATGTTTAAGGTAAAAATAATTTGGTTTTAGCAACTCTGAGTTTTTGATGTGCTTTCGTGTAAATAATAATAATAATAATAAAACTTGTACGGAACTTTTTTTTGTGGTTTGTCTTTGCACAGGTGACGGTCTGGAATTGATATAGACACCGTAGAATCTATAACGTTTAAATGCCTAAGTTGGAACCTGAAGACTCGAGACCGAGACAAAAGTGTGAATCGTTTACCTTGATAGATCTATATAGGAATAGCTTAATACATATATACCTACACCCATGGTATAATCATAATGTCAAGGGACGAAACCCGTGCCCCTCTGGGGGTTGAACAATCCACCGATACAATGTTTGTGGAGGTGGAACTCGAGGAAGACGATAGCTTTTGTTCAAGTGGTACTGGAATGACCTCAAATCAGAATACTGACTCGGGATCACCCATTCCCATGGAGCAAAGTGTTGAATCTGGACCCAGTCAGGACGTAACTAGCAGAAACTTATTGACGGAGTTAGTCCAAAGTGTGGAGTTACGGGATAGCGTTGCTGTAGAACTGCAAGAAGCGGGTCTTTGTTGTGAAGCCCATGCGAATTCGGAGTCCTTATTGACGGAAGAAGGAATGATGGGATCATCCGTACCGGATTTGCTGTATGAAAATGTAAGAGAGAGAAGAGCTACTGCAGATGTTGAAGGAGATAATGCCCCCAATGGGGAAGGGCAAGAAAATATAGGAACAGAAATAGTTCAGTTAGCGAGACAGCAGTCACATTCTCCTAGATGTGCCAACACTTCCGTGGAGTGCCCAGCTCAACCACCCCGTGACTTGAGCGAAAACGATATTTGTGATGTTTCGCTCAACATTTCCGGTTTAAATCGCAATACGCCGGAATTGCTGGAACCAGTAATTGATCCAGAACCCAGCATCAGTGGACAAGCGCTTGAATCCACCGCGAAGGGACAAAATACGGCTACACGTATAAATGCACATCCTTCTCCAGATTTGTATGGAGTTGACAGAGATTCCATTGAATTGTCCGAGAATTCCGTCACGGAAATAGAATTTGATAGACGCCAACAAAACAGTAGAAAGCGACCTAGATCTCCTTCCGAACTAGAAACTGACCCTACTCCATTGGTTAGAATTGCGTCCGGCATATTTGAATCGAATTTGGATTCCGGGATAGAGGAAAAGGACTCTGCTACCTCATCGCCCACAACTTCTGATTTGGACGCTCGAGGTAGACTACCACCGCTGACGCCGGTTAAAGTTGCATCGCGCCGAAGTAATAACATACAGACATCGTCCCAAAAATTGTTGCAAGAGACTTCTGAGCGCCGGGATACTTTACCAGAACCTTCGAGGGATCCCGAAAGGGATGTACATCCGGTGGGAACTCAAGCTTTTATTCATCCTCCATTATTTAATGAAAGGCAACGCTTCACTCCTCCTCAGACCCCCACAGTACGGAATCCTGTTTGTCCGTCAACCTCATTTTCAAGTAGATCTCCACAGTTGCCCGAAAGTCGGGAGCCTAATCAAGAAGCAACGTCTGACGACGAACAGGCCAGTCTGCTGAATTTTTTCACTGTTGGAGCTCCTTTGCCGAAAATCGCGGAAAGACGACGGGCTCTTAATTATGAATCTCCTGCAAAATATCCCAAACTTGCCCACTACAAAAAACATGAACCAGAGGAACAAGTAAAATATGTGGAGGATTACAAGGCTCGACATAATGAGGTCATTGCGTTGACAAAGGTAGCGTTGTAGTTTAATTGGTCATGGCTTTAATTTTTACGATCCAGTTTTCATAATTAGCTGTTGAGATTTAACATTCCGTCATACGCTTTCAGAAAGAAGAAGATAGCGACTCTGACGACGAATCTTCGAATTTGGGCGTCTCACCCCTCCCTAGAATTTTTAAGACAAAAGAGGCAGTATTCGAAAGATTTGACTTTGAATATCGACCACAACGATGCGATCATCTGCCTGTTTACCTGCAGAAGGATAAGGTGTGCATTTAGTACATAATACATAATATAAGAATAAGTATTTAAATTAATTCATCTGAGAACGCAATACTTGTAATTATTCTCGTAATTGCTCGGTTACGAAATGACGAGTTCTTATTTTTACCGACAGATTATTTCGGCTATTGACAAAAATCAAGTGGTTATTGTTGACGGTTTCACTGGTTGTGGGAAAACTACCCAAGTTCCTCAGTTTATCCTAGACGATGCTTTTGAACGCAAGCGGCCCTGCAATGTTGTAGTGACCCAGCCGCGACGCCTGGCTGCTACGTCTGTTGCTCGACGGATTTGCGAAGAACGGGGATGGGATTTGGGCACCGTTGTAGGTTACCAGGTTGGACTCGACAAAAAGACAGGAGACGACACCCTTGTCTCTTTCATGACTACGGGTGTACTTCTGCAGAAACTTATTAAAACGAGAAGCCTTCGCAATTTTTCTCACATAATCATCGACGAAGTTCATGAACGCGATTTGGAAACAGATTTACTGCTTCTGTTTATTAAAAAGATATTGATGGATGATGTGACTGGCCGACAGAACAACACGAGGCTCATTCTCATGTCTGCGACAATAAATACGCAGCACTTTTCAGAATATTTTAAAATTCACGGGCGTGGTGCTGCAACAGAGGACGAAACTCCAGTAGTGAAAATTCCTGCCTCTCAACGCCGATTTAGAGTAGACGAAGTATACTTGGATGACATTATGCCACCAGTATGATGCTTAGCACTTGATTATATTGTGTTCTCTTTCAAAGGTCATGGTTTTAAAGCGAATTTATTTGATTGGTCACAGATTGAAGTTGATGAAATTAAATCAACGTTGGAAGGCGAGCGTGTAGGAATTCCACCTGAATTGTATCAGGTTGCCGTGAAAGTGATCGTGAATTTAGACACGGTAGAAGCAGCATCTCCACGCACGCAGCAATCAGATGTAAATCTGAAATAGTTTTGAATTTTATTCATTCTTGACCTTTAACCTCTACAGAATCCTGTTATGTTGTATGTTTTGTAGAAGCGTGGATCTGTGTTGGTGTTCCTCCCGGGAATATTTGAGATAAAAACCTTAAAGCGACTTTTGGAAAACGAAGAAAAATGCCATCAGCAAGAGTAATCAGTTAATTAGTTGGAGCAAGACTTGGTTCTCATATTTGATTCAATTTGCGTATAATTAAACTAATTCATTGCATAATAGAAGCACTGATCATGCGTTTTTGCATCTGTTACAGAAATAATCGCAGTTACAATTGGAATCTGCTTCCACTTCATTCAACCATCACTCTGGAAGAACAAGGACTGGTTTTTCAACCCCCAAAAGACAATCAGCGCAAGATTATTTTGTCTACAAATATTGCTGAGAGCTCTGTAACCGTTCCTGATATTGTTTACGGTAAATGCGTTTGAAATTCGAAGGAATGCACCAGCAGTCTTAGATGATTTTGCATGTGGTCGGCAACGCTGATCACCGAAATTCCAATTTAGAATCCGGTGTATCTCTGTATTAAATTTTCATGTTAACCTGAAAGAATTTGTGTGTGCCCCTTGACGAATCGCTAAACTTAAATCATACTTCACTAATTCCAACATTTCCTGCAACCAACGTTTTTCCAATGTTTCTGTTCCACATTTATTAATTATTCGTTCGTATCCCGCGAATCGTTCCTACTTCACTGCATGTGTACCACAATGTCTTTACGCAATTTTTGATTTTGGTTTCGTTTGTTTCTTGTTCCATTTATTTTTTTAGTTGTCGACTTCTGCCTCACAAAGGCCAATTGCGTTGATTCGCAAACAAACTTCAGTTCACTACGGTTGTGTTGGACCTCCGTACATCAATGTATCCAACGCAAAGGTAGGACAGGACGAGTACAAGATGGTCGGGTTTATAGAATGGTTCCCAGGTCATTTTTTTCCACATTGCACCACACTCCGATTCCTGAAATGCAGAGGTGTGGTCTGGAACATGTTGTACTTCAAGTCAAAGTCTTAGACATGGGTAGTCCGCAAGAACTGCTTTGCTTAGCGTTAGATCCCCCGGACATTTCTGGCATAGAAAGAGCTGTGGCCAGTTTGAAAGAGGTTAGAAAAGTCAACTATTTTAATTTATGCCTACTATTACTTGGAAGTTGGTTTTATTCAAGCAAACCTTGTACCTTGTTTTACTTTAGGTAGGGGCTATGACGGTAATGTCGACCAGGTGGCAAATCGGAGGATACAGAACAGTTTACGACACATGCGATGGCGATCTCACCTACATGGGTAAAATTATGGCGGGACTCCCAATATCCCCACAATGTACTCGACTTATAATGTTGGGGTATTGTTTCGGGGTTCTAAAAGAAGCTATTATTGTTGGTGAGAGAGTCGTTTTATTATTTCAGAGTCAAATGAATATAAAGTGGTTTGATGATATCTGTGTATAGATTTTAATTGTATCCCGCTATACCTGAATGTGCAGCGAACACATTATTTTTGCTTGAATCTACCTATAGTTTAAAATTAAAATTTTAATCAAGCATGTACATATCCAGGGTGAAGTCCAAACTATGGTATTTGCACGCGGCCTTAATACACAAATTTCCATTCCTCCATAATATGTGCACAAAATGATCAAATTGGTAATTTACAAATTTTCAGTTTAGCGCATCGGTTACGGTACTGAATATATGCTATGATCATATCATAAATCATAATATAAGTTATCATAAATAACTTATATTATTTACCGGATGGTGTTAATAATTATTTGCGGATTATATATTTTTTTAAATTATATATTTTGTTCAATATATTTTTGTGCTCCTAAATTAAGTATAATACCTACACCTTAAATGGTAAAACAGGTTGCAGCTAATTTCTTCTAGCAATGGCTGTTTCAATAATTTTAATTTTTGAATAAGTCTTGCTATTCATTTCGTAAATACGTTATATAAAAAGAAATGCAGAACCAAAATAAAGCGTTAAACCGAAAAATTGTAAATTTAATTGGGATGATCAATTCGCGTATTAAAATAAAAGGCCCCACGAAGATGATCTTTTGTACTTCAACTCTATATTATGTACATAAGCAATATTATTTTGTCATGTGGTATACTATTATACTATTATAGGTATAATATGTACACATATTAGTTGATATTTGAAAGCAATGAAAATGCTAACTGATTGTTCACTGTTATATGTGTGTAGCTGCCAGTTTGAGTGGAAAAAGTCCTTTTTCTGTCCCATTTGATAAACAGTTGGAGTCTTACCTTCGGAAGTTGAATTGGTGTAAAAATTCTTACTCAGATTGCTTCGCTATGTTAATTGCTTACCAAGTTCGTAATATTAATCATGTTCATACTGCGTGGCAAAATACTTGTACCTGTAATTATTTGTGTTTTACAAGCTAGTTTGTATTTTAGACATGGCGATGCTTGTTTGGTAATGGGGACTGTGTGGGCTCAGGTTATATTGGTACAATTCACAAAGAAAAGCATTGGTGTCGAGCACATTACATCCAACTACCTCAAATGAGGTGAGCAAATTAAATTATATTGTGAACTGATGCCATTATTCTTAAATCTCAATAATAAGCGTATGATTATTATCACTAACGTCCATAAATGATAAATAAATAGTAAGTAGTTGTCCGTGTGTCGACTCCGCAGTCTTTAGGTTAAAGTCCTAAATAGCAACTTTTGAGGTTCTTAAAAATTTAATGCAATAAATAACTCATTAAATTAGAATCAAACATTAATGACAGTGTAATATAATATTATGTTCAAAAAACTTTCCAGTTTATAAATAGAGCCCCAAGGCTTAACACTAGCCCAGTTCAGTTGCATTTTTTACCAGAAAAAACATTTAAAATTATTATTTTCATAGTAATTTGCAACTATTAACACTTTCAACCATGTTCTGGTTGTGTTTAACTACTAAATTAAACTACTACTAAAGAAACCATGTTTTTACTGGATATCCTTGGTGGGTGTCGTTATCGTATAATTTTTTAGAACCGATATTGACGATAGTTAAAAATCGAGCGATACTGGAAACCCTAAATGTATATACATATATGCTTTATTACCTATATACAGAATAACGATTATTGATCTATTTCGTATGTATTTCTAAGGGATATACGAAATCTGGTGGAAGAATTGGAGGCAAGGCTATCTTCATTTGGAATTCAGAGCGTTTATGCATCAGAGTCGGACTCATTATTTGAAGTAGCAGAACTGTCCAAAGAATCCGCTTTGATGTTAAAGGTGTCGTTTATTTATTTCAGCGAATATTTCCAAATCATTTAAATTCACTACCAATGTTCGTGACGTTTAGCCTGACCGGAGAAGTTTTCGTTTTTTTTTCTAGATAGCGATTGCAGGAGCATTTTACCCAAACTACTTTCAACCAGTACATCCCTGCACGAATAGGTTGGCTTACGAGCGCACCAGAGAAGTTGGAGGAAACGATATTTTTACCACCGTTTACTACAAAAATTTCCCGTCGGGAAACAACCGCCACAAAGGAGAATTGTACAGATAACTTATTTTTAATTTGAAAATCGTTGTAATTAATACTTTGACCTTGCATTTTTTTAGAGTTTTGTTCTTCTGCATGCAATTTTAGGTACGCCAAGTATGTTAGCGACGAACTGTCGTACGGAATTTCAGTTCCTTACGTGAAATTCGATGGACAGAAAGTTTTTGCTATTTTTGATGGTCAGGGAAATAAAATGGGCCCAATTCACGAGAGTATATACAGAGCTGTGAAAAAACGTCAGATAAGGCATCAATTGGAGTTCAGTCTCCTCGGGTATGGAATTTATAAGGAAACGAGTGTACGTCAGACTACGAGAGTTTACTGGTGGGACTATTTTTATGAATAAATACCCTTTTAGGCGTACTGAAGAAGGAGAAGCATGGGATAGGCACCAAAGAATGTTAGCTAATCAATCTTTCCTCAAATGTCCTAATCAGATGGATCTTCCAGGAATTGAGATTCCAATTATTCATGTTTGTGTTACTTATGTACGTTTAATTAAGGCTTGAGGTTTACTATTTTGTGCGGATGAACTCAAATACTGTGACACTGTTTAAATAATATAGTCATACAATCTTCTTGTGTTTTACATGTGGGTCAGGTGGAAACTCCTAGTCAGTTTTGGGTAGTTCCGCATAATTTTGTGGAGAAGCTCGACGAAATGGCTAAAGACATTGACAAAGCTATTGCGTTGTCGGATTGTGCTTGGCGAGGACCTCTTTATAATAACTCTCTCGTGCTGGCCCCATTCAGGGATGAAGTTGGACAAACAAAATATTTTCGAGCCAAATTGCAAACTATGGCCACTGTACAGCAATGTCTGGTAATTCCATGATATAATCTTAGACGCAGTATTTCTTGGAATTGTAATGTTCGAATGATGTGTTTATTGCCACAGGTATATTTCATCGACTACGGCAATTCAGTATGGGTCGATAGACGTAACTTAAAATGTTTTCCAGAAAGATTACGTAGATACATGTGTACTCCAGCAATGGTAAGTATTGTTCATTGTTCTCGAGATACTGAGTTCATCGTGAAACGAATCATCTTGTTAGTCTTTCCCTCGATAATCAATTGTCTGGGTTAGGCTGTGGAATGCCGATTGAGTGAAACAAAACCATCAGTTATTCACGGCTCAGTTTGGACCCAGTCCGCCACAAATCTCTTTAAGCGTTTCATCGAAAATATGCAAGTCCTACGTTTGAAGATATTTGCCGTGGATAAAAGTGTCATAATAGGAGAATTATTAAATACTCAACGAGGAGATTGTATCAACAATATTTTGAAACATGGAAATTTCGCAGATCACACTCCTGAAACGTACACAGCAACGGTCTGAATTAATGTTTTGTTTTTACTTTTTATGTTTTTATTATTTCATCCAATACATGTCGTAAGAAAGTGTTTTGCTTTTGCTTGATTCCAAGGTTTTTCGATATTGCGTTAAAGAAGTGCATTTGATTTAATATTTCCTCTGACTAATAATTACTTTCACAGTTGAACCACAGAGCCCGAAGCAGGATTGATTTAATTAAAGCCGAAGACAATGGTCAGGAGCAAATTGCGGCGTACAACAGCGATCAAGTTGCCCAAGGGTTAAGCAGAGACTTCGTCATACCACCACGTGGACAGGTTCGTTGTGTAGTCCAATATACCCACTACGCAAGTACGCACACAATATGGCGCTATTGTAGTACACATAAATTAAGTCAAATTATACGCACTGTGTTTTCAGTATCCTTGCAAACTAAAGGGTCCTTTCAGTCCTATCGAAATGAATTTTCAGTCACTGTGCCACAGCAGTACCGCTAAGCAAGTTACAGTGGACAATCACAGCGTTAATTCAGTGATACTAGATCATGAGCCTAATGGAGCAACATCAAAGCTCTTAGTGGCGTCAACGGTTCATATACAGACAAACACGGGCAAAGTTGTTGCTAGGTTCAGTTTGTTTCACCTATTTGTTTCTCTACAAATTCTTAGTAGTCGACATCAAAGTTTGCAGTCGTATAATAAAAACAAAATCCGGTCACTTAATACGTAATACTAATTTTGATAACCTTATAATTCAGGGAGACGACCCTCATACCCTCAATTCCTGGTATGTTTGCCCTCATGGCTTTGGTTTTTTCTCCGCGTGCGGAATTAAGATGCGACCCTCATTTCCGAAGTTACACTGGTGCCCTTTGTGGTTTGGGAACTAATCCGCGGGACCACGAGCCAGTGTACATGGATCACGACTTAGAAGTTGTATTTGACACAGAAATAGATGATGAAGACATTTGTTTGGTATTTTCAAAACCTTCTACATCACCCCATGTTTAATGCTTGTATTTCACATGTACATAGTACATATATGTATAGCTAATCTCCGATTTTGAATTGTGGAGTTGTATTGTCTACTATCGTTACTTTTTAGATCAACCAAATACGATGTGACATGAATCGCAGTCTGAGGGAAGACACTGGTTTAAATCCCGCAACAATACGTGGGGATCTGGCACATAATATGATGCAGTAATTATTTTTTATTTTCTTTACTTAACTAGCTGATTTGTAACATTTATTTATGATCTTTACAATAGGAATGAAGTAACACCGGCAAGCATATTTAGGTGTGTTATGTCATTAGTTATTTTGTATATATGCGTATATGTTAAGACGAAAGCGTTAGTCAATTCGTTGGAGTTAGTCAGTTACTTAAGTTAGACGAAAGCGTTAATCAGCAAGTTGTTGTGCGGTCCGTTATTATTAGCTCTGATAATTATTTAAAATTCCTCGTGTCTTTGCAGGCTTTTGAAACGAAATCGGAAGAAGCGAGAACAATTCTACCCGTCAGAGACATTTGTGTGGGAGAAGATTCCACCGGAAAAAATTTGTTATGCCTCTCCACAGATGTTTCCGGTACAGCCGCTGGATATATTCAAGCCACACAATGCAGTCCAGCTCCGACCAGACCCACCAGATCTTATGACTTGGGAATTTGCTATTTAACTGGTTAAAACATATCAGGCTAGTTGCTGACTTCAGAAGGTGTTCCAAGATTGTATTATTCATTTTTTTAGGACTAGCTTTAGCTTTATACACAACCGGAATCAGTTACGCTTTTATTGCTTATTAGTGTTCGTAAATGTGTTATAGATTAAACTGCAGATTTAACTTTTTTCTCGGCAGTCGTATCAGTGTAAAGTTTTCTCGCTCAATCAGTGGCATATGATTTGAACGAAGACAACTTCATTTATAGTTGAAGTTTGTTTTAAATTATTTATTTTAAATTCACCTTTAGAAACATATAAGATTTTATGTTGGTTATTTTGTTTTCTTGTAGAATAGTAGAATTTGTCAGTTAGAAAAGTAGTATAATTTTAGTTTAATTATATTCGAAATTCGAACACTACCGTGAAGTAATGCGTAATTATACAAAGCTTAAGTTTTTGAAATGTATGTACACAGACACATGCATATTACATGGATTACATAAAATTGCTACGCAATGCAAACATTGAGAACTACGTTTCGAGTTACAAGTTTCTTTGTAGTAATGTGCGAACTTTGTAGAATAAACGCTTTCTTAGCCACTTTTATTATTATGGAGCCAATATTGTTCGGTCATCGATGAGTAACTAGATGTTTTTTTCAAATAATGGAGGCCAGTGAGTTAGATAAATAAAGAATTATCACGGAATGAAGACGGGGTGAATCCAAAGGTCCAAATTCTAATCAGCATTTCATTTAATTAAGGAGCGCAACTTTGTATTAATTTTTTCGGCGGTGTGCTCGCCATATTGTGTCCAGTGTAGGTGCACATACTGTTCACAATTTTTTGTGATTTGTATACATACTTTAGTAAGTACTGATACTGTTACACTGCACACATTTAATCTCTCACTGATTAGCATGACCTTCAAGTTTCATTTACAGGCCTACATTCACTTCCCTATGTTTGTTCCTATTAATCCTGGAAGCTCTTGGAACCGTAAAGATTCGTAAGTGAATATGACATGCATTTAATATTTTGCTAGCTACAGTTGTCATTACAAGGTCATTAACTGAAGCAGTTTTTAGGTTGCCCATTAATCTATTCAGTGACTATTTGAGTATTTTTTGCATCCTGGAGATTACAGTGAAACAGTGTTTGTCACCTGTCCCTCCTCCAGGGAGTTCCAAACTAGTCGCTGATCTGAACAGTTTCTGTCTGGAAATAGTGTTCCATCTGTGTCAATTTTCAGTGCATCGAGCAACCCCATAACATAAGCAACAACCTATTCTTCTTATCCCAACTAATTATTCTTGCCGTTATCTGCTCATGCCTCTAATGTTATCCGAAGTTCAACGGTACTCACAATTAATCAGCTCTTTTACGGTCAAGTGCCATCATTCCCCGTAAAATTACTTTTATGCAGCTGTGAAAGTTGAAAAAGTAGAGATGACAAGCCCTAGAAAGTTCTGGTTACTGATAATTACCGCGGTTTTGTCGGGTGTATTGTATCTGCCAAACCCATGCAAAGGCGAGAATATTTTGTTTTTCTTTGGCATTTCCACCTACAGCCACCGTATCCCAGTATGGCCTCTGGTGGAAAAATTAGTTGAAAAGGGTCACAATGTCACTTTCCTCTCACCATTCCCTCCGAAATCTCCGAACCCGAGAGTACACGAATTTACTCCAAAAGAAATTCGGGAGTCACTGGAGCGGAACACAGAGGGCCCCATTGCATTCAAGCTACGATCCCAGGATCCAGACCACCCAAAGAAAAGCTGGTTCGGCCTCCCTCAATGGGGCTACAATTTATGTGAAGTGTTTCTTAACTCTCCCACAGTTAAAGAATGGATGAAATCCGTGACCTTTGACCTGGTCATCATTGACGGTCTCTACAATGATTGTGGCCTGGGATTAGCCTACAAGTTCAAGGCCCCTCACATGTTGTATGACACCACCTCGTTCTTCATGTGGCAGCTGGAAGCATTAGGAATTCCCAGTGAGAATTCGTGGATTCCGGATATGCAGTACTTTCCATCCCAGAACATGTCCTTCTACGAACGGGCATTGACTGTCGGCAATACTTTGTATTGGCACTTTGACCGAAAATATCGGTATTTCCCAAAATTGACTGAACTCATGAGGAGGAAACTGAATATGCCGGACCTGCCTGACCTCAGTGAAATGGAGAAAAATGCAAGCCTGGTATTTCTGAATACCCACTACAGCGAGGAGTTCCCTCGGTCACTGCCTCCGTATGTGATTCCCGTGGGAGGAATGCATATTTCCGAGAAGATCAAGCCACTGCCAAAGGTTGATCGAAAAAATAATACAGAATTTATTTGAGACATTTGGAAATGAGAATAAAATATTTGCTTCGCAGGAATTCGAGGATTTTATTGCCACAAAGCCGACCCAAGGATTCGTTTACATCAGCTTTGGAAGTTCGGTCCAGATCTCAAAAGCACCTCCAGAAATTTACAATGCATTTATACAGGCCATTAAGCGGCTAGATGTTAACTTTTTCTGGAAGTGGGAAGGTGATAATGTGCCTAAAAATTTGCCCCCGAACCTGTTTATGCAAAAATGGATGCCTCAACAAGACATTTTAGGTAAGACTTTTCATTGAACATTTGTAGTGTTAATTATCTAATAGCAGTTATAGGGACTAAATAATGACATAAACCCTCAATCTTAAATACGGCATTGGCATTATTTAAAAATAATAATTCTTGTCTTTTTTCGAGGTAGCTCACCCAAAAATCAAGGCCTTTGTCACGCATTCGGGGCTGATGAGCATTCAAGAAGCCATTTACCACGGCGTACCCCTGGTGTCCATGCCAGTGTTTTCAGAGCAGGATTACAATGCCGAAAGAATACATAAAGGAGGGTATGGAGCCCGTCTGGAGATTACAACTGTCACTGCCGAACAGTTAGTGGCAGCCATAACGAAAATTACTACAGAACCTTCGTAAATCATCTTTCTTCCCAGATTCTTGTTTCTAATTCGTAATCTATCACGCAGTAATTTTCGGAATGAACTTTGCCAATTCACCTTATTTACTAACAATGTCTTTGGATTGACAGGTACAAAAGAGAGATGCTAAAGAAATCCAAAGCGTTCAGAGATCGACCAATGAAGGCCTTGGATAGCGCCCTGTGGTGGACCGAATTCGTCCTTCGAAATAAAGGAGAAACATCTTTCCTGAAGCCCAGGAGCATCTATCAGACATGGTACATTCGGAGGAGCTTGGATGTGTACGGAACTGCGTTCGTTGTGTTAATTTTTGTGGGACTCATCTTACTTAAAGCAGCAAAATTTGCCTTAGGTATGTGTTTGCCGTTTTCCGGACAAACTCAGGTTTCTGTCCCGGGTAAAACAAGAAAAACAAAAACTTCGTAGCTCTGTGGAAATAAAATAAACACTCGTCGGCATGAATAAAACGAAAATTATTTTCCCTTTAACTTTCGTACAAAATTTTTTCAATTATTCCCAATCTGCCTTTTCTAACAGGGGGCAATTATCAATTATTACTGGCCATTAGATAATCATTGTCATCGTCTATTTTCGCTTTGACAACTATCTACTTCCACTCCGTCTACCTATTGCGTCTACATGCACAGAACCTGTAGGGAAAGGGCCATTTTACAAATATAATTTATGAATTCCTTTTGCCAAAAGAACATTACAAATTATTTGAACCTGTATTTAATGGGTACAATTAGACACACAGTACTTTTACGCACTAACTTTCAAACATTTCATACTTTGAAACTTTTAACGAATTTAATCAAGTACTTACTTTACTATGAAATTGCAAAATATCGCATATCACGAGTATTTAGTTCACCTTCTCTTTTTGGTTTCCACATATAACCTGAGAAATTTTTCGAAATAGGAACATGACCGACAGAACCAAGAGGCTCAAAATGAGCACCATGACTCCTAGTAACACCATTATCACATCCAGGGAGTAATACTGAATAAAACTGAGGTTCCTTGCGGCGGATCTTAGATGCTGGGCACCTTTGTGTCGCATCACGTACTCCACCCAGTACAGAGCAGTTTCGAGAGGCGAATTCAATCTGTCCTTGAATACGCTGGAAAGTCTTTGAACATTATCCCTGAAACTGGAAAACAATAACCATTGCACCGTTTAAAAAATGTATAGAATCGTCAATTCCAGCAAATCATGCTTTCCAGGCGTTAATAGTTAATACTTAATACACGTACAAGTAAGATTTTTTCGTGTCAAATTTTACATTTAAATGAAATACCTTGTGTCATTTAATACTCGGAAAATAGCCTCCTCCAACACATCTTCAGTTAAATCCAGAATCTCGACTTTGATTCCAATACCAGAACTCTCGGCCGAGTGCATGTTCATGTCTTGGTCAAATGCAATGGGAAATCCGATGACAGGGACTCCATGTTGTACGGCTTCCTGTGTACTTAGCAATCCTCCGTGGGTGATGAATGCTTTAATATTGGGGTGAGCTGCAAAAGTCAGAGAGTCATTATATTTAAATATTAAATATGCAATTACACAAATATGAACTACACTAAATGTATACATATAATACATGTAGCATGTACGTATATGTATATAAACAGGTATGTATGTATACGTATGTAATTATTTAATTATAGTGGTCGAAGATTAATGCTAAAACAGCTGAAATCGCAGGCTCATGTGATGTGATTTACCTAAAATTCTTTGTTGGGGTACCCATTTGGCTAATTTAACATTTCCGGGTAAATCCGTCATTTCTTCATTTGGCCATTTCCACAACACGCGCTGTTTGAGTCGGGATAAAACGTTTACGAATACTTTCCTGGTCGCTTCCGGCATCTGGGATGGATTAATCATGGATCCCAAGCTAAAATAGATGAATCCTTCTTCTGCACCCGTTAGAAATTCCTCAAGTTCCTGGAACATTAAGAAGTAAAAATTATTTGTATAGCTATATAACATTTAAAATTACGCTATTTTCCATAACACACGTTTTATTAGAAAAAATATGTACATTTATTAGTGAAAATACTTGTATCCAAAGCAATACCTTCCCAAGGGACTTCTCTTTCTCTATGGGCTGTATTTGTATGCCACCGATCTCAACCACATCCGGCAAGGTAGGTCTAGGGTAATTGAGAGAGTGATGCGAGTTCATGAGAATTAAGCTCACATTATTGTAGATCTCCCAAAGTCCAGGTAAATCCTGTCCCAATTTCCCCCGGTAAATTTCCTCAAACTGAGGGAAGGGAATATCCGTAAAAATCCCGAACATCGCATTGACAATAAAATTAATCATTCGTTGACCAAAAGTCATCTCATCCGTGAATGGAACTCCCATTATTGGTACAAATGAGGGGGGTAGCCGATTTCCCAACACAGATGTCAACGTGTTTGGAGACGCGATTCCACAAATCCAAATGTAGGGCGCTCCCAATTTGTGAACTAATCCATGCAAGCACTCATTTCCAAAACTATCTATCACGACAAGGTCAAAGTGTTGATTGACCAAGTTCAATACTTGCTCATTCGAAAATACCTCATTACAATGATCAACTAGAAGCTGAAAGCCTTGGGCTAACATTCCCAAAAAACCCTCCCTTCGGATCTCAAAAGGGTTAAAGTCTCTACTCCAATCAAATCCATTAAGGGCAACAATCTCCGTGACATTTTCCTGAACTTGAGCTGGCTTCCAGGCTGAAACTACGGTCACGTGATGACCTTTCTTTGCCAGAGCAGATATGATGGGATCGAAAAGATTTTTATGACTCTTGGACGACATAGGACAGAGTACGAGGACATTTTCACTGGACACAAATGGAGGGAAAACAGATGCCACGAAAAATAATGTACAACAAAAAATTCCTGTCCCTATTAAATTCATTTTAGTTTGAACAAACTAAAACGAAGTAATTATTATTATTTAAAACAAAAAACTTTTTGATGCTACTACACCAGCATGAAATGACCGGCTTTCTCTTAAATCTGAGCGTGACTATGTATTTGCATCGTACAACGTTTTCATCCAACACCCACAACATCGTAAGCACGTGTTATTTGCAAGCATTAGTATTGCATAAGATAAAGCATAGATAGATATATACAATATATCACTATTAATAATTATATCCAGGCTTCGTCTTCGCCTTTTGGAACACTCAAACCGAGTACAGAAGTTATACACAACATGATTCTGCTTAAGATACTAGTAAAAAAAAAAATGGATACACACAATAGCTACGCAAGTACGAGCTTGACAATACCTCGAGTATTTTTTGTTCTGATTTTTTTTCTGGTTCAACCATTCAATTTACTATCACACTCATGAAGTGGCGCTGTCATGTCAAGCAATGTGAAGTAACCTGTGCGTCTGGTTCTTCATTGTCGGAACAGAAAAAAGTTAATGACAGTCACTGAAGTATAATTGAATAAACTCTTTCAATGTTACACCGGCCTTGGGAAAGCTACAGACAAAACGACGAGAGTCAGTTGGACGGTACTGTTTCTGCTGTACTACATACTATGCCCCTGAATTGAGTTTTAGTTTTTACTTTTTTTCACTGATGCCGACAGCGTGGGAGAACAACCTTGAAGCAACTACAACATAAATGAGTGTTTTACTATAGCTCAAAGAGAACAAAAAATAAATATTCAATGCTTACGAAAACGAATTTATTATTATTGTCTTACATTAGACGGTTTAAAACAACTCCCATAATTACCCAGGTAGATAGAAATAACTAAATCTTTAACTGAATTGAAACACAGTTTAGGCAAAAAATAAGCAAAATAATAATAAAAAGTCAACAGCAATTACAAAATTAATTACAGCTCGCAACATTTAAAAATCATTTGTTTCTTCCGTTTTTAATCAAGAATTTGGACAAACGCTCCGTGCTCAATGATTTGCGAAAAAAAATGTCGAAAGCAGTCTTAAAATCGCACGTGGGATGCCATTCCCAACAAGCTGATCTCAGCAAAGATAATCTGAAAAAAATGCATAACAAGTTTTTTGAATAATTCAACTGAATTGAAATAAAAAATCAATTTCACTGTACCAATTCATATTTTTAAAACCGAGTGCCACATAAACTATGAATAGAAACACAGGTTCTATCGAAGAAAGTTCTTAAGAAAGTAAACTCCGTTACTACGTACCTGCAATGTTCGCCCTTCGATTTACTGAACATTACAACCGCTTTGACCGGAATCGTAAGAGTTTCGTGGCTCTGTGTTAAAATTTCACTGTCAAGAGGGACATATGATATTACACCAGCGTCCATATTCCCCCTACAAAAATTCACAACACAAAGATGTATAGGTAATTAACAGTCACACATTAAGCATTTTTAAAATTACGAGCTGAGCTAAATCTTCAAAAATCAGCAGATGCACCTATCTAAATACCGGGGAAAGTCTTCAAAATCGAAATGCTTCAAACATATGATTGAGTAACCACATGTGGTAGTATTGCAGTTGTTGAAACACTTGATTAACATATGTCTCCTGAAAAAACCATACAAGTAAATTAAAAACAAGTGATTATAATAATAAATTCTATAAAATACTGCAACACTTGTCTCTCTCCACGCATTATAATAATAATAAATAAATATACCTACATAGAATATAGTAAGCAATAACCTTTTTCTAAAATCGCCGCAATTATCAAGCTTATACCCATCGAATCTTACTACATCAATGATGTTAAGAATCGGGCACTCCGTGTCGTCTCCAAAAATTTCTCCAAGTACTAGAGTCTCTACAGGTAACCTTAAATTATGCACTGTTATCCATTCATCTCCGCGCCACATGAATACATGTATACTCCGAGGAGGTCCTGCAACAGTTTAATTTGTGCAAATTACATAAGTAATACGTACTACATACGTATTTACGTATACATGATTTACAAGAAACGCATACTTAAATCACAAATTATTACAACGTTGTAATTACAAAGAAGAGAATTACTATGAACAGTTCACAACTCACGGGCAAAGAATGTTGATTTGCTTCGACCACTGGAAAAGCAAAATGACCATTCCAAATTCTTCAAGAACCCACATAGCTGTTTTTCTTCATCCGTTTCTTTTATGGGCCGAATTCTTCCAATCGACCTTGCTGATATTGTAAAACAAAATTCTTATTACCCATCACACATCACGCCTGATCTGATATACCATTTTGAGCTGCATGCCGTTACCATATTACTTTTCACCTATTTGCACACAGTTTTGTATAATAATGAGTTCAATTCGACACTTACGAGCTAATGAAAATTTTTTCAAATATTCGTCACAATAACTCTGCTGGCTTTGTGACGCTGTGGAACCACTGTCACATCGTTTCAACCTTTTTGAAGCACTATATTGAGGTTGTCTACTCCGGTGCTTCACCGAAATAGCCTGAGCATGTGAGCTCGAACGGCATAATTCTGAAGGTAATGAATCGGTATCATCAATTATCATGGCGTTGTTGAGCCCATCATCAACAGAACTACACGACTCCGGCGATGAGCCGGGGCTAAAAATCCGGGTACTGGACTTCAGCTTCTGGGTTAAATAAATATGAACAGGAAGCTTGTTACGACAGAACACATAATGAAATCATGTGTTTATTATTTGTCTCCCAATGTTACCTTCCAGTACTGTGAACTTTTTCCTAATGAGCTTTTTCTGCATGGAGTGCTCTCATGTAAAGGCTGTCGTTGTTCCGTATTCCCGTTAGGAATTGAAAGAGTATGTTTGTTTGCTACTAGAAATACGGTAGAATCGATCGCAGACTCACATGAATTCTTCTCGACTACTAGCGGCTCTGGTTGAACACCAACTAACCTTTTATTTCCCAGGTCAAGCACTATTTCTGTGGAGAGCTGGGGTGAGCCCACTGAATCGTTTTCTAAATTCTGATCATCAATAAAATTCTCATTGGGAAAAAAGTCGTCGAACAGCATGTCACTCAGGTCGGGCAACAAATGGTTGTCACCATCTGCATCATTCCTGTCATTTCCTACAGTAACTGCACAGTCCGTCGCTGGTGATCCACTGAGAATAGACTTGTCGCCGAATTTCTTCAGCAAAGGCATTATACAGTTGTCTACAATACTATTGGCACAAAACATAAATTCGTGCATCGTTAGGGGATTCCCAAAAGCTTTCACTTGGGATACACAAACGCTGGATAGTGGCGGGTGAAAAAATATTCTATCAGAATTCATCCGCTGACAAAGTTTCATCAACAATTCCGGACTAATAGACTCATTCTCGGGTGTCAGCGGTTCACCGTATAAATATTCATAAATCTCCGGTAATTTCCGCACAGAGGTGCCATCCTAAAACCGGTAACCATACAAATCATAAGTTAAAAATTTATGCATATCGACTTACATCATTTACCAGAGAGAAATGTTTTTGAAAAAAAGTCCACCGACGAATATCCCTGTTTGTCCTAATGGACACAGTATCTTGGAAATTGAGAATAATAATAAACACGTAAGGGGAATTATGAAAAAATAATTACAGATTCCAAAATTGACCTTTTCACAATACAGAAGTAACATGAACTGTAATTTCCGACAAATAACTTCGGGAACCTTAATACCAGGATCAATTGTATCCTCCGTAAAGTTCATCCACCATCTTGGGTCCGTGTCCGTAGTAAATGCTGCTGGATTTTCAATCACAAATCCAGTATTTTCTCGAGTTAACATATTCCTGGAAGAATAATAACAAACACCATATTATACTAATTACAATTACTAATACATGTACATACATACATATTTATATGTTTAATAAATGTTTAGCGGACAACGTTACACCACAAACCACACATACAGCAAACAGCAGTATTTTGCATTCTGGAATTCAAACTTGATTCAAATTTTCGCTTCGACAAATGTTATTAAATACCAGAAAAGCTAAATACTAAAAGAGAAACTACAATGAAAATGTTGATTTACATAAAGAATAAACAGATGTTACTAATTGTGTCCAAAATCAGCAGAACCCAGTAACGGATTGAATGCGCAGGTAGATTACGTTGACGTATGACACTTGACACCTGTAAAAATAGAAACACAAGGTAAATACATATACCTATTAGATCAACCGAATTCTCAGCGTTTTTTTCAGTATATACGCACAATACACATAATACGTATTTAATTTCAGATCACGATTCAGGAATACAATTTTGGCTAGTACATCCAAAGCGAAAAATTTTTAACCTTACTGTTGAAGATCAAAACACCAAAAGAAAACACCATTTAAACTGACTTCAGAGTTAACGAACGCAAAATAAAATGCGGAACTTTATAACGGCAAAATAAAATCCAGAACTTTATACAACGGCAAAATAAAATCCCAAAAGAAACCCGAGAGCGAGAGCGATAAAAAACACACAAGGGAAGTGCCACAAATAATGTCACAAAAAGGGTCAGTGGGTCCCAAAATTCTCCCCATTTACCGCAATGTTAATTTCGTCATCAAAACGGGTGGGTGGGTCCCAAAATCTCCAGATTCCGCATGACATTACTTATGGCACTTCCCCAAGTGTGTGACAGGCGACAGGATCGAACTTGTCAAAACAACTCGAACTTTCCAAATCGGCACTTCGACTAAACTGCACTGCAGGCTCCCGTTTTATTAAGAATTACAACTTTTTACAAAAACGAAAGGACTAAAGAACCTTGGTATGTTTTCAAAAATTTCCCATTCCGCGTATTAAAATTTTAATTGTACATAGCTTTATAAATAATTAACACTCGTGAGTCGTGATCTCGTGATCGTAAGTCGTAAGCGAAATTCAAAATCGGAATGTACATATGACATATAGGTACATATTTTATATACACACCATACACCTAATTAATATATACATGACATGACTGACATATGTATTACAAGCCATTAAAGGCAAATAGCCCCGTGCCAAAGAACATCTATGCGCATAAGCAAGAATTATCTCGAACTCTTTGTTTTTCGATTTTCGCCACTGTTGGCCCGAAATAGGCCAAAAACTGGGCCTTTTTCGTCGTTTCGGCTGGCGTAAAAGCTGATAGTGTTTTGATTTAATATGAATTTTGTTGGAGTACTAATGTGGAACACAGGTACATGGCTAAAAATATGTATACTAAAGTAACTTCACAAATATTTTAATTACACGCACAGACGGTATACTCACAAAATCAGTGTATTGGGTTTAACAATCAAAATGGGTGGATTTTGGATTTCAGGTGTAGGTAGTAGGTACTTGAATGTAGATTAGATCCGGTCCAAATTGCAACATTTTAGTAATTAAGAGAAAGGAACAGGAATAATCTTCGTTTTAAAAAAATTGAACAAAAAAATTAGTTCATGATTAATGTTTCCAGTTAATTTTGTCACTCGTCTTATATTTTTGTGTAAATAAAGTAAAAAATTAGTTGTGTTGTGGGGACGTCACCATGTACAACTTTTCATGGTGGTTACTACCCGGGTATTTTGATTCCTCCGGGTGTTTCTTCGGGGGGCAATCCTTCTTCCTTTCGCGGGGAAAATGACCAATCCCTGGAACTCGATGTTGATCTTGGCGGAGCACTGGATTTGTCTCGAAAACGACGGTTCGTTTGATTTTTTGTACTTTTGTTGTAAATTTGGTGCTTTCCACCTGACCATTTCTGGTGAAATTATTCGCATTTTCTTTTTTGTCGGGCTTGGGAGCATTCTGGATTTTGGTGTTCTTCTTATTTCGTTGTCCAAAGGTTTCCTTTCTCCAAGTTTGTAACTTCTTTTGGGCATTCTTGGCTCTGGGTCGGTCTGTCCCTTGGGATGTCCTGGAGGTGGGGGGTTTCTCCGGTTTAGCTGGAACATGTTTTACCTTCTCGGAACTTCCCAACACAGGGATAAAGCCGCGGTGAAGCGAGATTACTTTCCCGAACTGAAGTTAGGTAAGAAATATATAACATCTGGCATTAATAAGCAATAGACCAAAATCGATAAATGTTAATATGCATGTAGATTCAAGGACTATCAGGCATCAACGGAAGTGATGAAGCAATTACCGAGGTTTCGAAAGTGGAATCACGGTACACGGCGCCAATCATCTCCAGCTTCTTCTTCTGGAATTTATCATCATCCGAAAAGTTTCGGCAATGTTCCTTCAACTGTAAGATTAGATTTTATTGTTTTTTATATTCATTTTCTCCTGATTGGGTAAAACAAATCAACATCGATATCTTAAAAATAGCAAACACTATAATAAGGAAAGGGCGGGACAAAAACCGTATTCTTTTGTTGTTACGGTTTGGAATATCATCTACGCCGTACATTATTTTTGTACTCACGAAAAGGAAATACTGTGTTCGCTGGTTTATTTCCAGTCCTCGGACTTCCAGGATGTCATCGAGGTGAAACAGGAAATGACCCATTGACGGAAATCCGATGGCCTTAGCAGTTTCCTCTGCGACTCCACGTTTCTCCAGAAAATCTGTTGTGGAAAGATTGAAAGATCTTACAAAGTATAGAGAAGGTCTACAATCTACAATTGTCCTTCGCTACTGAAAAACTGACTGATTCCCGCAAAACCCGGTATGCACTGCTATAACTTACATGATGTAAGTATTTATCCATTTATGTATGTCGGAGTACGTGTATGGACATTATTTTGTCTCCTGCCCTGCTACTTACCGATAACATCTTGAAGGGGAATTCCAGCTTGGGTTTGTCTAAAAATCTTCTTAACCAGGGCATGTAGATATTGAAATGCGAAGGTTTCCTCCTGACACAGTGGTTCGTACCACTTCTCCATCTGTGAAAGCAATTATTTTTAAAGGTTAAGGTCATTGGTTAGATTAATAAATGTTGTGAACATTGTTGGGCATGTGGTCAGATTCTCACCTGTTCTAATACGTCGTCCATTTCCATTCTTTAGTTGTAACGTCAGTTAGCGCTCACGCCCGCAGCGCGCTCCGACTTTTATACGTGCAAAGCCCTTTGTTCTGGCTAGCGGAGCCTGACGGTATTGGATTTTTTCAGAAGATATTGACGCTACGCTAATCAGTTGGGTTGAGATTTTGGTTTTAGTTACATCTAAAAACAAAAAGTGGCGGAAGTGTCAGGTATATGTATTTTATGTACTGTACGCACTATTCAAGGCCCGATGCCGACAAGAAATAGTTATTCATCTGATGTTTTTTTTCTGGGATATTCGCCTTCTGAGGCAATTGGCAATATGCAGAATTATTTCATGGAAAAATTTCTGTTCCTTTAACCACTGTTGCAAGTTCGCAAGTATTTTGCAAAGATCAGAGAGAGCATTATCTTGACCACATGACACTTGACCTTACTTACATTTGGTGCACGCTAACACGGAACACGGTATATGTGAAAAGAAATAATTCTGCGCAAATACGAATCGAACAAATCCAGAAGTTCTGGACTTGCGTGCTTGGCGCTAGGAGGCTAGATCTGGATGAAAACACTAGAACAAGACTAGCCAACCATTCACCGTTATGGGATCAATGGTATTGTAGAAAAACATGTGAAATTACAAGAATGCTAAATAGTAGAGTAGAGCCACTGCCAACTGCCAACTGCCACTGTCTGTAGTCAGTAAGAGCAAGAGCGAAGAACTTTCTACCGTGTGTTGCGGATTTACAGTCCAGTTTTACGGAGCACAAATGACGAAGACGAAATGACCTATTTTGGTCCTGGAAAACGGCAAAAAAAAGGCAGCCTGCAACAACTTGCAACTGTCTACTGTACTGTTACTGTCTGTAACTGTAAGCTGTACATTACTAAAAGGCTATAGTGTGATTGGTGGTTGCTGGTTGCGGCAATGAGAGGAGATTATTATGTACAAGACATACATACTTTGTATGGGTCACATCTCACAGTCTCAAATTGTCAATTATGCATTTGTTTACTTATACTGTGCTCTTAAATGGCGTTACTTGGCTCACGGCCACGGCTCGGTCATCATAATCACGCTCATCATTGGTTTAAAGTGTGTCATTGGTTCATTGGTTAAATTCATTGGTTAAATTCATTGGTTAAATTTTCAGCTCAGCATATCGGCATTTTTTAAGCATGTAATATTCCTGATTCCTGAATTCTTTATGCTAAAATACAAAATTGCAAATTCTCACCAAATTCCTTTTTTTTTTTCGGTGCAGTTGTTACGGAAACAATTGTTTTGAATATGTGGCGAATTCCAGTCGGACGTATACATTCATGTACCTACCTAGGTACTAGGTAGTTTCTTTTTGGAATATGTATCGGTTGTGATTTTCGATATTGTGGGGCAGCGGTGTGCAACCGGGGGGTTTCGGTCACCCGGGTGACCATTACGAAATTCCAGGGTGACCATTGGCCAATGC
>JAQGBT010002378.1:0-24493 GCA_034698585.1 Disparrhopalites patrizii
GAAAAGTGAAAGAAAGAGAAATAAAAAATTTCAAGAAAGAAAAGTGAAAGAAAGAGAAATAAAAAATTTCAAGAAAGAAAAGTGAAAGAAAGAGAAATAAAAAATTTCAAGAAAGGAAAGTGAAAGATGTAAGTTATTTTTGCTCCTCCAGAGATGGCATACAAATTAAATGGAAGAGAAAGCTACGTGTGTCAAGAGAAGTTCGGTCTCCGATGGATCCGTCAACTATATTTCCCGGAGCCATCCCGAAACCTAGCTTTCCTCCTTAAACCGTTGCAATTTGGTTAACCATGGAACACGAATTAAAAATAATAATTTTATGGAAAGCATTAGAATTCTACTTACAATTTAATTAAATATAGGACAAATGACCACTTTTTAACCAAGAATACAGTAAACGAGCATTTCCATTTATGTATGCTAACTAGGGAATTATCTCTTTAAAAGATGCGAAACATCAATTAAAATGTAAATATGGAATTATATTCTCGTATAAACAAACTTGGATATACTTTATTTTTCTGTTTATTTCATTGCAAATAGGGAAAGACTTCCAGTGGAATTTTTTCACTGTAAACTTGCATCGAGACAACTCAATTTCCTCTCGAGGGATATCCCCGTATTATGTATTCGGTTACCGTGGACAGTTTTACGGGCATTCCCTTTGTCATTTTGTACTCCTCCCGAGTAAATCCCTGTGTCGGCAAGTACCGTGGAGAAATTTCATTGGATTTGGAAGGAAAAATAGTAATTATTATCTTTGTGAGATTGACACGTGTACGAATCTCATTGCCCGGGTTGGAGGCTGGAGGGGGAGGAGCTTTAATTTCGTATTTGGAAAAAAAGCTTTTACGGAAATTCCCCGTGCAAAGATTGTCTGTATAATCACGGTGGAAAGGAGACAGTTTGTAGTGAAATTATTTATCTTTACGCTTCGGAGGGTGAACCAAACGTTTACTGCCACATTTTATCCCAAAATCTTCCCAAACTTTCTCTCTGTCTTCTTCGGCTTGTGAATCTTGTCGGATTGAGAAATCTTGATTTCCAAATCGCCATCTAAAGTTTTTCCTTTGGACTCTTCCATTGAATTCCCGTTAATTTCTGTCTTTTAATTGTTTGTCAATTTGAATTATTTTTCAACATTGGATCCCGCATTAGTCTTGACCATGTCCGGATTTCAAAATGAAACCTTTTACCGAGATTTGCACGATCACGCCCTGCATGATCCTCCGTTATTTGTAGACATTATATTTACAATCATTTTTGTTCTGATAATTTTATTCCCCATCGTGTTTTTGAACGGTTGTTGTGGGTGGTGGTGGTGAGACTGCGTTTTTATTTTTAATGCATCTATAAATGATAGTGTTGTATTTAATGAGGAATTTATTGAAATGGTGAATTTCATTACAAACTAAAAGTCTAAATATTTAACATATATTTCACAGCTGTCTTGCAGGTGGAGGAAAGACCCAACCTCTCGTGGCCCCGAAGCCGTACCACCATGTTAAAAAATCCGAGGATCGAGCCCACCTGCTGGACAATGATATGGAGCTGCAGGGCGTGATTGTTGCACCTTCCCCCAATCCGGAAGTTCGGGACATTCCCATGATACATTTGGGTGAGGATAAAACTTTTTTTAAAGGTGTTTTTAAAAACTTTTTCTCTATTAAGGTCATAGACATTGATCCTTCATTGTGGATCCGGACAAGCTGGATAAGCTCCAAATAGGATTTGAATTTTTCAATTCAATTCCAGGTCAAGGATTATTCTATTGTTCTAGGAGTAATTGAAGTTTCTATTCAAATGAGAGATGAATCAATTCCTGGGAGAGCATTTCAGAATGAAAGTGTTGAGTTGTTGAGTGTACAAAATAAAATTATCAATAGTAAATTACGTGGCCGGTTGGTGTTGCATTTTGCTTTTGAATTTTGAAGTGCCTCCTGGAGCCTAAATGAATTCATATTGTGCAGCACTTGTAGAAGAAAACGACTGCGAGAAATTCCCAGAAGGTAAGCACTGTAGCTCAATTACACTCGTTTAATATGACTTCAAAGTCAATTTTAAAGATCAAATTTAATTTTCAATCCAGTTCCAATTTAACAGATAGATAGACAAATTGAATATATGTATAACGCCTAAATGAAATAATACTCGGATTTTGTGGCTTTGAATTCTGTTATTTGGACATATTCATTACAATTCAATTTGCATGGAACTGAATACAATAAATTTAACGCCAATTGAAGTTCAAGTCCAATTTTTGATCTCACAAATTTGGCGGAGAATTGTTCTTTGAATTGAATAATGATTTTTTTTACATACCTAATCGTTATAGTTGGATATACATAAACACTAAACACATACATATGTAGTAGAATTATTTTCATTAGAATAAAAAAATTTACACAAATTCGATCATAAATATTTACTTCAATGTTTTGTGCTAAGGGTAAAGATGACATTAGGAAATTATAATTTGTTTAAAAAATCATACTTTTAATTTACTTTACAGAGTCATCTATGTGAAAACGAAGCTGGATAATTCCACTGGTAGTCAGGAGTATTCTCACTCCTTAGTGACTTCTTTAATACATTCCTGTAGGCGAATGTTTTTGATAATCATTGAATAAAATCAAAATAGAATTAGATGATTAGAAGATTCTTTGTCAGCTTATTATAAACGTATAATAATAGTCAGACAAAATATGAACCTATTAAAAATGAACGTCGAAGCTGTCAATTTTGCTACAGCGTCCGTAAACGAGAAATGTACAAGTAGAACAAAGAAAACAAGTGTCCATGGAGCCATCTGACTCCTACACAGCAGATTTTTCCCTTACTGGATTTTGGGACCCAGCCAATGAATTTTCGGACATATCATTAGTTTCCGAGGAATTGTAAGCCATGGATAGTCACAAAAATATTGTCACTGTGTAATTACATAATGAAATCAGTGCTTGTATATGCAATAATGTAATGTTTTACGCATGGAAGATAAACCTTGACATTTTTAACCATTTTTAAGAATGTAAAGCTCGCGAATAAAATGTGGGGAGTGTTTTAGAACGATAAAAGCTTAGAATTTATAAATATTTTAACAATAAATATAATAATTCATAAAAATTTAGATTTTTCAAGACGGAGAAAATGCAGGGACAGATGAGAAAAAACAACTATGAAAGAGCAAGGCGGTTAGAAATAATGCAGAAAGGAATTAATAATCGGTAAAACTGAGAAAAGACTAAGGCAAAGAAAGTACTTACTGAAAGGAGAAAGCAGAATAAGAAATTGAGAAAATAGAGAAAGTAGAATGTGAAAACAAGATAGCCGAGTAGGAGGAATTAGAGTGGATTAGAGTAAAAAAACGAGAGAGAGAGAGAGAGAGAAAGTAAAATGTATTACAGTAAAAGGGCAGAGAGAGAAAGTAGAATACAAAAAAGAGAAAATAGGTCAGGAGAAAATAGAGTCAATAGAGTAAAAAATCAGAAAGGAAAAGTACAAAAAAGAGGCATGACAGGAGTAAGTAGAATGAGAAATATCAAAGAAAAAGTAGAGTAAAAAATCAGAGAAAGTAGAGTGCAAAAAAGTAGAAAAAGAGAAAGTTGAGTATAAGGAAGAAAAAGAGAATGGAAGAATTGTAATAATAGATATCGAGTTACATAACCTGCAGAAATATGAGCGAAAATAAATGTAGAATAAATGTTGTTTTATCGTGTAATCACTAAGTTGAAATGTTCTGCATCTGTCCATAGTGTAATGGAATATTTTACTATCTACATATATACATATAACATATGTACGTATACATCTACATACATTGTTGCACAAGTGAATGTATGTATCTACATGTGTGAGTGCCGGAAAGCCCAATTGCGTCAACATAAATAAAATCCTTGTAAAACCCCCCGATCTCATGCTTGACATTTCCTTGAATCTTGTAGAGTTTGAAAAAGTAATAAAACTAAATAAATCATGACGCTTTAAAAAAAAATTGAAATCTGGTAATCCAAGTAGATCTTTCCTTCCTGGGTTACCTTCCGTCATGCATGACTTGATTTTCCTCAGAGAGGAAATGAGACGAGGGATTCATGGGAGTCCCAGTTGTTTGCAGGTGATTTCTTATCACAACAAACTTTCCGCTGGTGGAGAAACTTTCTTGTCCTTTTTTCTCAAACTTTCCTCAATTTCCTTGTAAATCTAAACTTCTGTGTATTACCTGCACGAAAAAAAAACTATTTTCCTTCCTGGAACTTGGAACACAGAATGAAATTGTACATACAATTTTAATAGCAAGCGAAACTTTAAATGTGACCGTTAGCACTCCTCGTCATAAAATACATATAAATAATAAATGTGCGGGAAAAACTTTCAAAATGTCTTTACAACTAATTTAAATTAACCCGTCTTTCATAAGTATCTTTCATTTTTCCAGAGTTTTCTCCAGCCCTTGACAATTTTGTCTTGGGATATAATTTTTTACCAGATTTTAAGTCCGTTTTTACTCGCCCAAATTGCTTTTAGTACAATATTTTCTTCAGCATCTTTCCACAGTATTTTATAAAATTATTATTATTATTTTATTATTATAAATGCCTTATGACATCCCTCACGTTATTTTCAATGCCTTTCCATTCCCCCCGTGCTTTCTCCGACCCTCTCAAATTTTTCTCAATGCCATAAAATATTCGTCACATTTTCCTTTGCACGTGCACCTTCTAAAAATGGGGGAAATCGGCTGGACATTAAGTGAGCTTTTGTGTGGGAAAGCTGAATAACGTGACTTAAGATTCACGTGAGTTTGGCTATGAAAGCCTTAAAATGTCATAATCTCATTAAGCTGAGCGGTGCTGAAAGATCACATTGATTTTCTTCCTAGAAAATCCGGTATCCTCGTTCCATTCGTTGGAAATGGAAGTGAAAGGAGTCAATTTGCATAATTTGTTTTTACTACTAGCCGAAAGCTTCAGGGAGAAAGTCCTAAGAATCCACCCGAGTAATATCATTCATTTGAACTTTTCCAGGGTTATGACTCCACCACATTTCCCCATTGTTTACCTTGCGTGAGGCAATTCCTTAAAACATTTCCATATCAGTCGTATTCTTTCCCAAAATGAATTTTTTGGAAGAGGATTTTTTTTCTTTATTGACACAGACTTTCTTCAAAAGTAATGGGTTTATACATAGTTAGATACTTCAAAAAACTTTCTTCTTTTGAATATCTAATGGGGACCGAAACACGTTGGTGAAAGCGTAGTTGATCAGATGACCTTCATTGGAATATTAATTTAAGGATTTTTCCCCATAATTTATTACATTTTCCCTTCTTCCTTTCTATTTAAATTTCATTTAACAGGATTTCCTTTCCCCGCTCCTTTGAAAATCCTTTTAGGGACCTGAAAGCCCACTCAAGGGAGATGATGAGGAAGGTGAAAATTTGCTAAAAGCCGGAAAACGACCCCTTTTTATGCTTCCTAAGTCAACTACGTAGATTCCAAGAAATAATTTCGAGGATGTAAGAAGCCAGGACATGCGATTGCATCTACCTTTGGAAATTGATTACAAAATTAAATTTCGCCACTGAATAGGAGCGAGTTTCTCCCGGATTCCGGGAACTCATCCACTTTTGAGGAGAGCCGGAGCTCTTCCGCTTTATGAAATTAACGGTGGGCATCAAAGAACTGGAGTGGAGGAAGAGGAAGGAAGATTGGGATGTTATGCATATATGTAATAATTATCCCACTTTTAAAATCAGGAGAAACTCTAAAAAAAATCAATTTAGTCAATTTGTGTCTACCGTATAAAGACGGACTGGAAAGGAAATTAAATTCCCTATCCCGTCCCACTCATCCTGACTTGGGCTAACGTTGTAGAACATTGAGAGGGAGACCCAAAGTGGAAGGTGAAAGTCGGGCATTCATAAGATGCTTTTTATCTTATGAAGGTGAAAACATTTTCTTCCTCTCAAGAAAATATTTCCTCATTCATAACAAATCAAAGTAACGTTTGAAGTTTCTTTGTAGGGACAAGCAACGCTCGTTACCAACGTGGAATTGTACTAGGAATAACGCGGAGTCGTCTGGAAAGTCGTTTTTTCGGGGAGGCAAACACGTAAACACATCTACAAAGGTATTTTTTAAATTATACAAAATAACAATATTTGTATTTATTCACAAAAGGAGAAGGCTGAAGGAGAAGAATGCAATCAAGCAGGGAAATTTATTGTCCGAGAAAATCCTTTTTTTCCCACGCTTTCCCCTATTGTGTGAGATCATTTTCACGGGAATATTACAATGGAACAAGCCGTGAGTGAAGACCTTTTTAGGCCTGATTGCTTCCATTCTCCCTCTGATTTCTGGAGCTGATTCAATTTCTATAATGCTATTGGAGACATAAAATCAAGGAAATATTTCACCATTAGAGCAATGGACGCAATTTATTGACAAAGTTGTCTCAATTTAATTTTGATTCGTTTCCTTGGAAAAGTTTGAAAAATTACAGTTTGTATTATTTCAATAGTGAAAAATATCAAATATGACTCCCTTCTAACCCTAATTCAAGTTACTTATGCATAACAAATCAAATCTGATTATCCCCAAGCTAATTCTACTGCAGAAATCTCAAATCAAGCTTATCTGAATTTGAGTAAGCACTAAAGAAGTAAACAAAAAAAAATGGACAAAAGATGAAAAATTGCACTTTGTAATTAGTTATTTATGTAAACATGTAAAACATAGTTGGAAAAATAAAATTTTGGTATGTTATACTTTTACAATGTTGACAATAGAATTACATATTACAGAAGTGAGATCAAATCTGATTATTTTAGTGATCTGACGAGGAAGTGTTCAGTGGATTGGTAAAAATAATAATTTTGGAGAAAGTAAACAAATTGAGGGTGATTTACAAGATCTGATAATCTCCACGCAGTCTTGGTAGACAAATTAATCAGCTATATTCTTCCTTAATGCACAAAATGATCAAATCCACAAGATAATTTACAATTTTTCAGTTCAGCGCTTTATTCGGCTACTGAAAAAACTTAAATGTGGTATAAATCATATTTACATTATTTGCCAGGTAATTACTTATTTAAATATAAAACTATAATAAATATTTTTATACTCAGAAATTATGGATCTAATAATAATTACGTAATTGCATAACATCGCAGAAAAAGTTGCAGCTGATTGCTCCAGCAAATGCCTTATTCAGGAGGTTCCAACCGAATTTTTAATTAATGCAAACAGGTGCAATTTTTTTTAAAATTTTGCGACAACTCTTGCTATCTCTTTCGTAAATATAAAAAAAAGGTTTTGCAAGATTATATCTTTAAACCAAAATGTAGATATTAACAGCGCGTGGAAATGATCAGATTTTGTACTTCACCGTCGAAATGTTTTTCTTCCTGTACTTTTAATCATCATCATGTTTCTCCGGAGATGATAATAGTATTAGATTCTTTAGTTCCTTCCAACACTGAATTTTTTACCTTTTTGGTATGTATAAGTATTTGTCAGGAAAAAATTGTCTCACCTCTCCGACTCATTTTCACTGTCTGTTTTTGCATCTGTGCGATCTGGGTTATTCTTCCAATTTTTTTTTCTGTAGCCCATGTACATTGATGCAATAGAATGGATGGGAAATCGTATCCCTACCATTGTACAATGTGCACAGGCATGGCTTTGTTGATGAGAATTATTTATAGAAGTTACGAGATGACTTCAATGTGCAATCTATCCCGCATCGTACAGAAGTCTTTTGAAGTGAAAACGTCTACTATATACATATAAAACTATACAATAGCCGCCAAATTAAGGATGACATTTCACCCGGAATCCCTTTCTTGAGTATAACAATTCCCCAGTTTAAATACATATGTATATACACATATATACATGGTAGATGAAGATAAAATACATTTTTTCATCCCAAATTTGATCGCCTTCCCTCCGATGATGGCAAGAGTCACAGTGTCATTTGCATCGCACATCACACATGAGCTCTTCATATTTCCTCTTATCCTTTTCTGCATACAAACTCTCTCTAACGTTGTATGAGGTGATCCCAGATTTTTTCCCACTGTATATAATACAAGGTAAATAATACAGCTTTTGTAAACTCACCATTCGAACCCAATTTTAATTTCACCCTTATTTAACATTATAGATCTGGAAGTAAAATATAAAAGAGTGGTCGAAGGCATTATCCAAGGTCAGAGGTCGTAATCATGGTCGTCTTCTTGTTCTACACGGAATCGGGGGAAATTGATCCGGTGATCGTTCTCCAGATCACCTGTGCCATATCCTGGGCTCTTCTTTATCTCGTGCTCGTCGCCGCCATCTTATACTGCATCTATCGGAGGTAGTCGATTATTAACTTTTTTATTTCATTTTACCCCCATCAATTCTTAATTCTACAATAATCCATACCGAGAACATTTCGGTAAAGTATTTGTTGGTAAAAATTAAAAATAATACACATAATTACTTCCCATTTTGATTTCTCCCTCGCTTCTACCGAGGCCGTTGGACGCGTGAATAATATATAAATTATAATAAAAAATAAAAAAGATGGTTATAATTAAAAGGATATCTTCCAAGTTTTTCCTGGAAACTTCGACCTCTAAAAAGGCGCATCCTAAAGCTCGAGTGGAGTACATTTTCTAAAAAAATTATATTTCGTTTTGTACTTTTACCTTTACTTCTCTATACCCTTCGCATGGTGAAATCCACTACTTCAATTTGCATTCTGACGGACTAAACAAATGAAATATCTTTCGATCTTAGTTCTTGCTCCTTTTAACGTTTTAATCTAAAAAAGATATTCATTTTCCGAAAAAAAAATCCAATTTTGTTAAATCTGAACTACATTTAATTGTTCCTGTACTCATCCTAAGAAAGTTGACTGCAGACAGAAACCGGATAAAGTCCCAATGACAAATTTCACCATTTAAACAAACAACCCCTGCACGAACTTATGTATGTATCCTTACCAAAAACGAAGCATTCTGAATTGAATAATTGCTTTTAGAATTTTTTTTTTTAATTTCGTCCAACACTCTCTGGGGAGAATGAGAGATACTGTGTAAAGCCTGAGTACACTTACTTATTTAAAAAAAACTAAGAAATTAAACATATTCCAGTTGTATATCCAGCGTTTATAATATGTGCACACACTAGTGCACGGGACGAACAAAATCTGATTACAACAAATTTGAAAAAAATGGCATATATTACGCTTCTATAAGCATATGTGTACAGAAATATTTGTTTAGAATTAAGGCTGCCAAGAGCTAATCAGATTTGACTTTCTCCCTCGCATACTTTGTAGCATTATGTTCTTAACCCACAAAGCCCCATTTACCTTCATACATGTGCAATTAATTATTGTCTTGCCCCAAAACTATCCCCTAAATTGCTGAAACAACCCACATTAATTAGGGCAAGTATGCTTTGAAAGCAATTACATAAATTGAGAAATCTCCTTCCATACTTCAATGTACTATGTATTACGTGGAATGAAGAAGGATCCCATTCCTTCCCATTAGCAAAGGGCAGAAATGGCAGCAAAAACTTGTATGAAGTATAAATACAAGGTCTTTTGTGGTCTTCCTTATTATTTATCTGAGAGGATCTTCTCCTATATTTTTTATCATATCTTTCCGCAGCCCCAGGAAGAAGGTCGAGGACAAGGAGACGACCTTGGGATTCTCGATGATGATCCGAGATGAACCCCCGGAGAGTCACGTTGGTTCCAAGCCCGGAGAAACGTGTTTCTTGTAGGAGAAAGTATCCGGGACAATGGCAAATCCTCTCCCGTCGTCTTTAGACATCTTGGATATCTAAGAAGAGGGAGAGAGAAAGCTGCTTTTCTTGTTTATTTCTTCCCACACAAAAGAGGCATCTATATGTAATATGTATAGTAATGCTATTCTTATATAGACATGTGTATTTGTACCTATAATTATATGTGCTTACCTAAGAGGCTATCGTATTACATGGGATGGGAATAATTGCCGGTGTAACCCTTTGATGTCCTCTTTAGTCCCTCAAAGAGGCTTGTCATTGTTTGATCTTGTCCCCAAAAAGTAGGCGGTTTACCTCGGGGGATTTCACCGCAAATGTAATTATAAATCTCCCCTTGTTGTTCCCCGTAATGGGCCCCTATATTTCAACCAAGGAGTTGGACCACCACAATGGGATTCTCTTTCAACCAAGTCGTACCTATAAGCTTGAAAACTGCTATAACCTCGCAATGTAGATGACCTGGAGAATGATAAAAAGGGGGAAACAAGGGGACATTTAGCGGTAAAAAGCCACAGTAATTATTGACGTAGTCACATTTAGGAACATGGACACATTTGTGGTCGTTTTAAAACAAACTGCCACAAAGGCCGTGCTTGCTCTTTGAACTTTATATGGCAAATTTAAACAGGATGTACCAAAAATGTATGGGGGGAAAGCTAATGGTGATACTTGATTGCTGGGTGAAAGGTGTGTAATTTAAGGGATGTAAACAAAATAGAAAAAGGATTCCCTGATGTAGTTTTTTTTTTTTTTTTTACTTTACCACATACTTTCCTCTTTTTGTCTCATCTTAAAAGCATTGCAAGTAATGTTTATGTGGGGAAATAAAATATAAATTGATGTCTTGAGCCTCATGCTTCTTCTTCCTGCCGGGCTTTGGGATGTTGTACTTGATGCATTATTCACCAGGCATAGACTTTGGAGACAGGCACTGGGATTTCCCTTTCATTATTCAAGGAGCACATGCAATTTTCTGGGCTGGTGTGTGTGCATACTGGGTAAAACATACCGCTGGCAAATGGGTTGGCACGGAGGAATCGAGAAAGGGAGACATCGAGAGAAAGAGAAAGTTAGAGAGATACTTGAGAAAGCGGGAGAGACTGGGAGGAGAGAAACAACAAAGGTGTACGAAACAACAATATATGCATACATATATTGTATTGGTCCTCATTTATTTTCGCGTTGTCTCGCAAACTCGTTAAGTTATTCTCTCTACTTGTCTTTGATTTCTCTCTTTCTCTCTCTTCTCTTTCTGCTTGACTTTATATTTTTCTCTTTCTATCTCTCCTCTTTCTACTAGTCTTTGATTCTCTCTGTCTCTCTCTTCTGTGCATACTTGTCTTCCGACTTCTCTCTTTATTTCTCATCTTTCTTCCTCACTTTCGATTTCTCTCTTTTTCTACCTGCCCCTATATTTCCCTCTTCTTTGCTGTCCATTTCACATCTCATTATATCGTTTCGTATCTCCTATGCCACTTTGCTTCTCTTTATTTCGTTTTTCGCCTCGCTATACTCATTATTTCTGGTTTCGCCTATTTTCTCTTAGATTTTCATTCTCTCTACTTCTCCTTTCCTAGTACAGTCTCTTTTCGTTCTGCCTTCGTATCCTTATGTCTCTCGTCCCATTTCTACCCTTGCCTATGTCCCTCCTTCTGTTTTTAATTTCATTTAATCTCTACCATTCTAATATTTCCTTTAACCTTTCCTTTCCCCTTATTTTCTCATGTATTTCTCTCTCTCTCTTGATTTCCCGATTAGACTATTATCCCTCCTGCTTGCTGGTTTAGTTTATTATTCCTTCTGCTTGCTCGTTTAGGTTATTATCCCTCTTTCTTTTTCATTTATTCCTTTCGCTCTCTTGCTTTCTCATTTACTCCCCTTTTTCTCATTTATTCTCCCTCTTACGTTCCCGCTTATACCGTTTTCCATCTTACTTTCTCTTGTCTACTTTCCCCCATTACTTTCTCCGGCATACTCATCTCTCTCTTGTTGTCTATTCAGCTTTATCTTTCACACTTTTCTTCCTCTTGTTTTCCCTTACAAGCACTTCTTTCCCTTGCTTTTATATTTATCTTTTCTCCGTTCTCTTTTATAATCCTCTCCATATTTTTTCTATTTGACGCTCTTCGTCCTCGGACAGTCTCTGAATGGTAACCTCTTTCCCTCTTTTCGCCTCTTTCCTTTCCACCACTCACTAGCCTTGCTCATTTCCCCATCCTCCCGTCCAATGTTTGTACTTTCTCTCTTTTTGTTTACTAATTGACTTTCCCATTCGCGGAACGTGCCTCTTTGTACTGGGCTGAAAACCCCAGTAATTTTCATCTACTTTTCCCATCCCTTTATCACGCTTTGAGTGTCTACCAAACTTCCCCCGCAGCTGCTTTATCCCCATAATTCTGGTTGACTTTCTCCTTCAGCACTTGTTTTCTCTTTGTCGGTTCCCTTTTTTCAGTCCTTTATACTGGTCCCCCCACGGGATTCCCAGCTTCACTGCTGAAGTACTATGCACATGTATACATACGGGGATGAATACATATTTTCGGTGGTGCCGGAGAAAGTAGAGGGAAAGCAGGGGAGAGAGGAAGAGAGGGAGACGGGGAGCAATTGAATGATATTGTGTTATTGCAGTCACGCTCATTTCAGATGACCTTCCTTTGCGCCTGCTTTCTCTCTTCATTTTCTTCTCTTCTCGGATTCTACTCTCCTCCCCCCCCCTCAGGAATTCTTTTTAGCCTATATACTTTCCCCTATTGAATGTGTACATTTCTCTCCATTCCGGTGGGTAGGAGGGTTACACATTGTGCATAAGGAACCATAGCCCGTAACACACATTCCCTTTTATTACTACAAGGGATTCCACACGGAGCAGAAACTGCCGACGTACGTATGGGATGCTGCATCATTACCATCATCAGAGTATAACCTTTCCTGTGTGGAGCACAGTGAGAAGAGGTCTATAGCTTCCGGTGAAGGTCTGGTGAACTCTCTCACTCTCTTTCGCTTCCTTTCATTCTCTCTCTCTTTCTCTCTCTCTCTCTCTTTCCTTCTCTTTCTCTATCTCACTCGCCTTCCCCTCGTCCCTTCTATCTATCCTTCTCTTTCTGCATTTGCAAAGTTCTTCTCCCCGTCTCGCGCTCTTTCCGTGATTCTCGCTGACTCTAGGGTGATTGAAAGCGAAGGTCTGTTATTGATTTATTTAAATCAACGAGCTTTCTCTATCTTCTGTGCTCCATATATCTCTATTTCAAACTGCGTCTCTCTCTTTCATCTTTCTCTCTTGCCATTTCCATCTTTCCGTTGCCCCATATATTTCTTTCCCTCCTCACTCTCTCTCTTTTTCCTTCTCTCTCTCTCTTCTTCTTCTCTCCCTCTTTTTTCTTCCCTCCTCTCTCTCCTTCTTTTCTTCCCTCCTTCTCTCTTTTTCTTCTTCCCTCTCTCTCTTCAATCGCTCGCTTTCTTTTCTTCTCCCCTCTCTCTCTCTTGCTCTTCATCCCGCTGTCTCTCTCTTTCTTTTCTCCCACTCTCTCTTCTTCCATCTGTCTCTTTCTCTTCTTCCATCTGTCTCTCTCTCTCTTCTTCCCTCTGTCTCTTTTTCTTTCTTTCCCGCGTCTCTCTCTATCGTTTTCTTTTCTCCCCCTTTCTCTCTTTCTCTTCGGGCGTTTCTCTGTCTTTCTTTTCTTCGCTCTCTCTTTTTCTCTTCTTCCATCTCTCTTTGACTTCTTCCCTCGCTACCTTTCTCTTTCCTTTCTTCTCTCTCTCTGTTTTACTTCTCCCCTCTCTCGCTGCTTCCCTGTCTCTCGTCTTCTCCCTCTCCATTTCTATTCTTCTCTCTCTCTCTTACCCTCCTCTCTCTTTTTCTCTTCTCTCTCTTTTTCTCTTCTCTCTCTCACTCCATTTCTATTCTTCTCTCTTGTACCCTCTCTCCATTTCTCTTCTTTTTTCTCTCTTACCCTTCTCTCTTGTTTTCTCTCTCGTTCTCTCTCTCTCCGTTTCTGTGCTTCCCTCTCTCTCTCTTTTTCTGCTCTCCTCTCTCTATCTCTCTCTTAGACTTCTTCTATCTCTCTCTCTTTATTTTATTTTTCTGAATTTCTCTCCCTCTCTCTTTCGTTCTCCCTTTCTCTCGCGTTCTCCATCTTTCTCTCTCTCCTCCTGAGACGGTTCAGTACTATGTGACTTCCCTATACCCCATCTCATCTCTCCCATTTTTCTCTCGTGCCCCAGCTATCCATTTTCCCTTCCTTTCCCTACCCGTCTTTCAAATTCACATCTCTCTTTCTCTCTCTCTCTCTCTCTCTCTCTCTCTCTCTCTCTCTCTCTCTCTTTCGCGCTCTCTCTCCTGACGGTGGGACGGTAGCTGTTCATCTCCTCGGAGGAGCCCCTCGTTCTCCTCTTGAGCGGTGGGTTGGGAGAAGAATCATTTGTGACATTCTATCTGCCGAGGAATCATCGACTCTCCATATTGTCTTGTCTTGTTGAGGAATCTAAATAAAAATACTGTGAGCACTCTATAGAGGTTGGCGGGTGCGTCTATACTCACTGCGCGCCAGGCTATAGTACGTACACACATACATAGAAATAATAGGGAGCCTTGTACATGTGGGTTCTACCTCTATTGGAGCTGTTGAGTGGAAACTACTAATTCATCTGGTGGAACACAACACACCAAATTTTTTTTTTGGAGTGTGAAACAATTTGTGATCTTAACAACATCGCCGGAATTCCGCTGTCGCTGGAGGGGGAAATTGTCCTGGTGGCCAATATGCTCTTTGGCATCATTTGCATCCTCTGTTTCTCCCTCTTCTTTCTCGTCCTCTTTGTCTTTGTTTGGTAAGTTCCTAAAATCAATTCATCAAAACATCATCAACACTTGAAAAACTTTTCGTTCTCTCTCTCTCTCGTTTGTTCAACCATCTTTTCTCTCTTACTTTCTCCCTTTAAGTATACCTCTCATTTGTGAGCTGTCTCTCCATTGCCCACCGTCAATTTCTCTTCCTGTCATTTACTCTACTTTCTGTCCGTCAATCTCACACCTGCTCTTTCTCTCTATCTCTCCCTTATTTTCAATTCGTTATATCGCACTGACCTTCTCTCTTTCACATTTTGTCTGGCTCTCACCCTTTTGTCCCGTCTCTCAGTTTTTGGCTTTCTATATCACTCTCTCTCTCTCCGTCTTCTCTATATTATATGGTTTGCACTCTCACACAAATCGCACTTTCCTTCTTTCTCACTTTTTCATTCTCTTTATCATTCACTTCGGTTAATATAATTTTGCGCCTCTCGGTCTTGTTTTCGGTAGTATGATTCGTCCTCTCTCTTACACTGTCTCTCTTATTTCTCACTCTTTCTCTCTTTCTCCCTTTCTCTTGATCTCTCTCTTTTACCCTGTCTTCATTTCTCTCTGCCTCTCTCGCTTCTCTCTTCTATACTCTTTCACGCCACCTTCTCGTTGTTTGTTTTTCGTCCATTCTCTTTTATTTACTCTCGCTTTTCTCTCTTAATGGGGTTTTCGTCCATTATCTTCCATTTTCACTTTCGTCTATCTCTGTCATTCTCTCTCTAGTTTCTCTCTTTTATTCTCTGTCTAGCTTGTCTCTTTCAGTCTCTGTCTAGCTTCTCTCTTATATTCTCTCTCTTTCTCTCTTTCTTCTCTTTTATTCTCCGTTTAGCTACTCTCTTGCTTCTCTTTTATATTCTCTCTCGTTCTCTCTCTTTCTCTATTGGTTCTCTCTTTTACTCGCTCTCTCTTTTCTCTATTGGTTCTCTCTTTTACTCGCTCTCTTTTCTTTATTGCTTCTCCCTTTTACTGTCTCTCTTTCTCTATTACTTCTCTCTTTTACACGTTCTTTCTTTTTCTCTTGCTTCTCTTTTTTACTATCTCCCGCTTCTTTCCTTTACTCTCTCTGTTACTCTCGCTTCTGTTCTTTACTTTCTCTCTCTCTCTCTCTCTCTCTCACTTCTCTCGTTTAAACTCGCTCTTTCTCTTTTGCTTCTCTTTCACTCTCTCCCCCTCTCTTTCCCTCGCTTATCTCTCTTTATCCGTATTACTTCTTTTCTTTTACTCTCTCTCTCTCTCTGTTTCGCTTTTTGCTCTTTTACTCTCTCTCTCTCTATTTCTCTTGTTTCTCTCTATTACTCTCTCTCTCTATTTCGCTTATTTCTCTCTGTTACTTTCTCTCATTTCTCTTGTGTTTCGCTCTTTCTCTCTCTCTTCCACTCTCATCTTTTCTCTCTTGTTTTCGCTTTCTAGCTGTACAACACTGTATCTCTCAGTTGCACTCTCTCTCTCTCTCTCTCTCTCTCTCTCTCTCTCTGTCTCTCTCTCTCTCTCAAACTTTTTCTCTATTACCCCATCGCCTCCCAACTTTATCAAGTAGCATAGGGCTTCCATATTGTGACATAACATTATGCTGGCATGATTCCGCCTTCCTAAATTAGGTGTATATGGTTGTTGGATGTACACAATTAGCACATTGCTGATTGTTTCTCCCCGGTTCCTACGAGTCCAATTAAGTGCACGACCCCTACCATAAACAGACGTTTACAGTACATATTTCATAGTAAGTAAATGGAATGGCCCTATTTCCCCCAGTTTCCCACGTGTAATAAAATGATGTTTACTTTCCCCCATTTACCAAGATGGGGGAGTGGGTGGGAGAACAATAAAAATCTTTTCCCACAAATTGGGGGGGGGGGGAAGCGTGTGAAAAAAGGGCTTGGTGAAATATTACAGACATTTGAAGGGATTTAGTATGTTGACGGGGGGGAAAAAAAGATGTATTCGTTTGGGATTATAAAAATAACAAGGGTAACATCTCTTTTCTCGTGATTCTTTCCAACACTGACATGTGGAAGGGGAGAAAGAAGGGGAATATACACATTCCATAGATGCTCGCTTCCCTCCAACACCAAAAATATTGATTTTCTTTTCACCCACTGACACTTTTATGTGTGTTATATGTTTTTTTTCTTCTTCTTCTTTTTTTTTCCGTGCTGACTTTTTTTTTCCGTACTGACTTTTACGGGGGGAAATGTATCCAGGAAATCGACCGTCCCTTGGCAATGGTGTGGTGGCGGGGGGATGAGCCCCGACGGTGGAGGAGGAGGCAATGGAGATTTGTCGGATGAGGAATTCCTTACGACCATCACGACGACCAACCGTCTGTCCGCCCTGGGAATTCATGTGGATGATGATGGGCATTTGATCAATGCGGAGGATCTGGCTGGGGACAATTCCGTCAAGTGCTGGACAGCCATCATCCTCAATGAGAAGGATATGAACCAAGCTCAGACCATGGATCTTCCCAGTGGGCATACTTTCTATGGTTATGGTCTTCATTAAAATATCAAGGATGTCCCGGGTACAAAATCAGGATAGCCCTTCTCACCTTTGGACTGCATGGAATGAAATGAAAGGACTGCGTGAGCTTTTTCTAAAAAAAAAGAGAGAAAAAAATGGAGCCAAATATAATAGATTTGAAGATATTATTGAATTCATTGGAATATATTGTAATTCATTGGAAATATTACTACTGGAAATATTATATTATTGAACATATGTGGAGACTTTATGGAGAAGATGTTAAATATTATTGGAGGAATATTGCAACAGAGGAATTATGGGAAATATATTATACGAGAAAATATATTAATCATACAACTTATGAAGAATTACTGTCAAAATACCTTTACGAGGGAATATTCTAATTAAAATCATGGGAAATTATTATTTCATTATGTAGATATGTTATAAATATGGATTTATGATATGGTCGATTTATGATGATTTTGAAAATATAGATTTATGAGAAAAACATTTAAATAAAAATTAACGGAAAATATGCACAACAAAATAAAATTAAATGGGAATATTATTGAGCTGACAATTACGGGGGATGTAAATGTTAAAAAAATATTGTGGGGAATTATTGATGGCTGAATGTGAAAAAGTAAAAAATAAAAACAAAAGAATATATAATGTACTTACACACTGTATATAGTTATGTAATATATAATTAGTCTAATTACTATACCACAAATATGAAAGTATACGTATAAAATCAACAAAAATCCATTTATAAGTATACAAGAAAAAATCAACAAAATGCAATCAAACGTTAAATTAATATAACAATTTGTATACACTCACACACATTATACATATAAGTTTATCACAAATGTATGTATCTGTACACTGCATATAAGTTTATAGAAGATATTATATAATATGTCAAAAGCAAGCACATCTATCTATATACTTATCATTATATTCACAGTAAGAGTTGATTCACTTTATTATTGAAATAATAAAAATCCCCCCACAATCACTGTTTGCAATGGGGAAATAATTAGTGATTTGTATTACTTTATTATAGATATAAGTACGTATTATGTCACAGGAAACATTGTAATACACGAGATGACGATATAATGTTAATTAGCACTTCTTGGCAATTGCTGGTGCATATTCCAAAATATGGCGTTACATAATATGTAATTGTTACCGTTAATTACAGTGAAATGATTTTCAGACAGAATAATTGGTAATTACAGATATTCTATGAGATCCGGTCTAGGTAAAGCATAGTATTATTCCAGGAATATTTACGTAAGCAATCACAGGAGTCAAATCTTAACCTCTTGCTATCCAACGGCAAAAATTGATCTTGATTGGTGTCTGAACTTGAACATGGGGATATGTAATGTACTAATACCTTTGCTATAGAATTACAAGCATGGAATGTAATATCCATGAATATCACATTTATTTGGTCATCAACGAGTCAATTTTTCTACCTTGGCTGTCGAGAAAAAATAATTATAGCTTCTCAAAGTCAAAGGTCACTTCATAAGAAAAAAGATTCATTAAAAGCGAAGTGTGGGAATATTCCCTCTTCTAATTTTCGCTCTCTCGAATTGTTAATTTTCACTCTTTCGTTGTCTTACTTTCTCTCCGTACTTCTTTCTCTCCCTCTGACACTTTTTTCTTATGTATTTCTTATGAGCTTTCTTTATTTCTCTTCATTTACTTTCTATGTGTACCTCTTTTCTATTTTCTCTTTCTCCTTCCTTTAATGTCTCTCCTTCCAATTTCTTTCTCCTTTTTTATCTTTTTTCTTCTACTTTCTCGCTTATTAATTTTCTTCTACTTTTTCTTTTTCATTCTTTGTTTCTTATATTACTTTTCCTCTTCTTTTCTTTCACTTTCTACTTTTTCAAATTACTCTACTTTTTCTATCTTTTGTCCATTTTCTCTCTCCTTCTTTCTCTTTCTACCACTTTTGCTTTCTCCTTCCATTTGTTTCTAAATTTTTTTCGTTTTTCTCTTTCTACCATTTTCCATTTTTGCTTTCTCCTTCTATTTCCTTCTACGTTTTTTCCATTTTCTCTTTCTACCATTTTCCATTTTTGCTTTCTCCTTCTATTTCCTCCTACGTTTTTGCATTTTCTCTTTCTACCTTTTTCCATTTTTGCTTTCTCCTTCTATTTCCTCCTACGTTTTTGCATTTACTCTTTCTACCTTTTTCCCTAAAAAACTTCGTTCTCTTTACCTTTTTCCTTTTTCTCTATCTTTTTCTTTCCACCTTGTTCCACTTCCCCTTTCTCCTTCTATTTTCTTCTACCTTTTTTTCATTAGCTTTTTCTTCTTCCTTTTCTTTCTCTCAAAATTTTCCCCGCCTATTTCGGTTCCTCCATGTCTTTTCTCTCTCCGGTCCAGAAGCATTTTTATTTCATCATTCACCCACCCTTCCCGTCCAATTAGTCAAGAATAAAAGCCCCACTCCAATTAATTACAAACCGTTTCCACACAAATGATTCCTGGTAATGTCAGCACTTTCCCCAAAAGTCAACAAACATTCTCCCTCACAAACTTTTTTTACGTTCCTATTATACTTATACCAGGTATAATTTCACACCACATTCGTCTAGACACCTATATATTACATCTATAAAACACATATCTACACACATACATAATATACACTTATTACTAGATAGAATGAACAGTAGAAAAGAAAGCAACAGGTTTTTAAGAACTTTTTTGTTTGATTTCCCTTGGAAATGTTCACATACAGTATTTTGCATGGCTTTTTTCCCCACTTCCACCCGACTTTTATTACAATTTTATTGGTGGATGAACATTTGTTTTACGTATACTCACGCATCCACCCCTTATGAAAACGCCCCTATCATGCTACAAAAAGTTTTTGGAGAGAGATAAAAAGTACTTTGGAGAAACTTTACATACGAGCTGTATTGTCCCCAAAAGACGGTAGAAATAACATTATATATACCCAGATTTATACATATATGCATATAGGCATTTGATACAGAATTCCAAGCCCCAAAATACAGACGGGTTCTCCCCTTACCCCAAAGGATTTATTGGCACAAATTTTTCGGATATTGAAAGAATTATTTCAATATTATTGGAGCAGATTCCCCCCAAATTCCTGGAGATATACGATGAAAATCCCAGCAATTTTTTTCATATCTCCCCGGACTTGACATATCTCCCTGCTTTATCCCCGACATTTCCCTTTTTCTCATTTCCGCCAGGAATTTCGAAGGAATAAGGAATTTCCGAGGAATATCTGCTGGAGAAAGATACGTTTTTGTCAAAGACAAGAGAAATTCATTACAATTATAGAGACATCACAAGAATTTTTTTTCGACTAACATGCACTAGACATATGTACCTGCCTCTCCACGTCGTCTTCAAAGGAACCCTCGAAAATTGGGGATTCTCCGAAGTGGGATCGAAGCCCTGGGATTTTGTCTTTTTTTCTTCCCTCATGTCACGCTCTTGCGCACGTCCTAGTGAATATTTCATTGCAGGAGATTTTTAAAAAACACATGTACTTTCTCTCCTTGGGAATATTTTTCATCTCGTTCTCTCTCTCTCTCCCTCTCTTGCTCTCTCCACCTTTTTATTTATATAACAGGTATTACATGGCCAATTGAAGAGGATGTTAGTAGGACTCATGTCGTAAAAAGGGTTTACGTACCCACTTGAGGCTGGGATTCGAGGGGGTTACATAAAATCCAATCTCTTTGTGCTGGGGGAATATAGAGCTAATTACATTTAATGATACACTTATACGGTAAGCCCACCCAACAATAATAAAACCAAAAGCATTTGAAACTGCTAGCGCATAAAAATTGTATCATCATCATGTAAATTTGCTGAAGAATTTAATTAATTAAAATGGAATGCGATGCGAAATAACGCAATACCAGTCGAAACTGTTTTACAGGCAAAATTTCATAAATTTTCTGAGATTTCCATTAAGCCACGTGTCTCCATGTATGTACATACACATGCATATAATTAGGTATGTATACATATATACCTACGGGAAATTATAGCCATTTTAAATCTGAAAAAAGACAAAGCATCTACGAGCGAATTTATCAGAACGCAATTCGTAGAATATTAAATTAAGGCACCATAACCGAATAATTTGATTTCCTCCCAAAACCTACGCGTTTTACACAAGAAATGAAATATTACTGGAGAGGAAAATCCCACGCATTTCTCAAGCAAAAAGGAAGCAAGGATAATTGAATATTTGCCAAGCCGTTACCTAGGTTACATTCATCACCCTCTCTTTCTCTCGGCGAACACGTAAGTCCTCTACCTAATCCTTTCAGTCATCCCGCGTGTGCAGATATTTAGACTTTTTTTTTTATTCCTACCATTCCTGGAAAGAACATGAAAGGGAAAAAGATATTAACTTCGAAGGAGAAAAGCTTAATAAAAGTGAAAAAATGGAGGGAAAGTATATAGGTACCCAAGAGCAAACGTTACTAGGCAATGGTTATAAGCAGAGAAAAAATCAGAAGTAATGACAGCGAACAGATTTTCATTCCATGATTTAAAAAAACAGAGTGGAAGAGATCAAAAATTAGTATGTTCAAACCAAAGTGAATTATCCGGGGAAACTAGAATACGAATTATGAAGGCAGACGAAACGGGGAGTAGAAAAGGAAATGAAAATGGAAGTCAAAATTAGGATACCTAACCATATAAAAAGACATAAATATACAACTAAAAGGTAGAAATATATATACATGTACATAAATATAAATATATATACATGTACATAAATTTAAATATACATACAATAACAAGATAAAGCAGAATGAGACAAAAGAAAGCGAAAGTAAGACTTACAGTAAATACAGAAAATAGTACCAGAGGGAAATCAGAAAGATAAGAAAGTGAAAAGAAGGTGAGAGAGAAAAGCGACGAGAAAATTTAGGGAAACAAGGGGGAAAAAATTAAGTGAAACAAGGGATACGAAAGTTAAGAAACCAAACAAGGACAAACTTTAAGAGAAAAAAATAAAGTTAAGATAAAAAAAAAGCGAGAAGAAAGTTAAGAGACAAAATTTAAACGAACAGAAAACTTACGAGAATAATGCAAGACGAAAGTTGAGAGAAAAAGGGAGACAAAACAGTTAAGAGAAAAACGGGGAACAAAAGTTAATCGAAAACAAAGTAGCGAGTGTCAAAGTGGAAGTGACTGTTAAGAAAAAGCAGAGATGAAAGTATCGAGAACGAAAGCAAAGAGGACCGAGTGAAAGAGCTACAATAAAGAAGAAGAAAATAAAAAAGCCGAAGAAACTTCAAACACAGAGAAAGCTGAAGACCTGTAAAAACAGAAAGTAGAGTGATAAATAAAAGAAAACGTTGAGTGATAAATACAGGAAAAAGTAGAGTGAAAAATTAAAGAGAAAGTAGAGTAAAACATAAAGAGAAAGTAGAGTGAAAAATAAAAAAACAAAGTAGGGTGAAAATTAAAAAACAAAGTAGACCAAAAAAGAAAAAAGAAAGAGTAAAAAAATAAAACAGAAAGTAAGTCAAAATTAAAGAAAAAGTAGAGTGATAAATGAAAGAGAAAGTAGAGTGACAAATGAAAGAGAAAGTAGATATACCTAAAAGATAAAGTAGATGATAATTAAAAGAGAAAGCAGCAATACATAGAAGAGAAAGTAGACATACATAGATGCAAGAGAAATAATAGAGAAAGCATATCGACACATACATAGATGCAAGAGAAATAATAGAGAAAGTATAAGGACACATTCAAGAGACAGTAGAGAGGTAAATACAATCAAAAGTAGGGAGACAGATACAAGAGAAATAACAGATACAAGAGAGGTAGATAAAGCAGAAATAACATAGACAAATAGAAAGTAGAGAATACAGTACAAGAAAAAGTTATTTGGAAGGAGAAATACAGATTCAAGAAACAAAATGTACAAAAGAAATTCATGTTACCGAAATTTCAAAAAGCAAATAAAGAAAATGCAAAGTGTCGTGGTCCGAAAGTGAAAGTTGGGACAGGTATAGAAGAGTAAAAAGGAAGGAGAAAGTAAAAAGGCCGAACGAGATGTGTTTGGACATGGGCATCACCCACTGCTCTCCTCCCCTACCGACATCTCCTCCAGTATAAAATCCACGTTGATACGAATTTCATGACAACCCCGTTTATTATGTCCTGTCCACATATAGTAACGTCCAATATAATGTCTCTGCTTCATTGCACATACATATGTATACATCTCCAAATCCTCGGCAGCCGCAGTAGTATATAATCAAAGCAGGTACAAGGAAAGTGGAGAGAGAGCTGGAGAGAGAAAGTCCGGGAGATTTTCCTCCCAAAGAAGCACTCTTGTTGGTGTGCCTTGGATGGCTCCACATGATTTGACGGAGGTGTGTAGCTTTCCAGGAGCATTATTTATGAGACTACTAAATATGCGTCATCATATCCTTCCTCATCTTCCGCATCATCAGTCCTCTCATCATCTTTTCGGGAGCCCAAACTGTGCTGAGAGTAGGACTTTACTAGCATTTACTACCACTACTACTTACTACCTCTACCGCTCCCTATAACTCCTACATACATTCCCCCAGTGTGTGTCAGTGATAAACTACCCTCGTTATCCACCACTCGCATAGTCTCCTTTCCCCCTTATTTTTCTCCCTATTTATACAGTCAAAGCCACCGTGCACAACCACATCCTTGAGAAGGTACATACACCCCATCTACTCCTACAGGGGAAAAGGCTATAAAGGAAAAGCTTGGGAGAGACGGGATATAATCATATGGGACTCCTCAACAACATCCCTCCGGTCCTGGAGGTCAACCGAACCGGAGGTGAGATTTTTGGCTTGGTTAAGAACGGCACGGCGGGAGACAATCCGTGTCTCAACAATGATACGAGCGATCCTGGGGGCAACTACTGGGGCTCTTTGGCGGGTAACCGGTCGGACGGCTTTTTGGATCAAAATGATGACAGCATGAGCTCCTTCTTCAGGGTGCCGATCTTCTGGGGACTCATCTTCTCCACCATCTTTGTCATGGTCCTCCTCATACGGTTTATGTAAGTGCTTCGAATATTCTACTTTGTTCATGCTTTTCGTTATATTTTATGTATATATAAACACGCGTTAGAAATTAGAATACGCGTTAGAATAAGTGTTAGAACAAAATTAAAATTACATCAAATTTTTAAAAATTAACCAAATTAATTTAAAATTACATCAAATTTGTAAAAACTAACCAAATTAATTTAAAATTAAATCAAATTTTTAAAAACTAAACAAATTAATTTAAAATTAAATCAAATTTTTAAAAACTAAACAAATTAATTTAAAATTAAATCAAATTTTTAAAAACT